>QEQW01000496.1:0-20526 GCA_004016085.1 Claviceps quebecensis
CCCCCCCCCCAGCCACTTCTTCAACTTACAAGAATCAACCAGATAATTTGTCAGTGGCAAAAACGCCAGGACAAGCCCTGCCCCAAACACGCCTGATCCAGCCATCGGCACAGCCCAATGTATGTTGGTGCCATTCGTCCACGCGAACCAGAAGAGCCCAACCGGGAGAAGCACCGCGCCTAGGATCGCTGGAGGAAGTCTGCTCTCCGGTGGCGCCACTCCGCCGTGCTTGGCCACCGTACGCGCATATCGGGCATTGTCACCAATGGTTCCAAAGATGGCAATCATCACGCCTACCGTGATGCCCAAGAATGAAAGTCCTCCGATGCCAACGCTCCAGCCCCAACCTTGTGGGTAGGGAGCTTGGAAGACGATGGGGAACGCGGCGAAGCACATGTACAGGATTCCATAGATGATGGCCAAGTATATGGCCGTCATGAAGACAATGGGCTCCTTGAAAAGCAGAATCCAGGGTCGTGAGAGGTTCAGTCGGAGTCGGCTCATGATTGTGACCTGAGGCGATGCTGCGTCGATTCTAGACCTGTAGGTCTTGCCGGTTTGTCTCGACAGCACCTCGGCCCGCTTGCGCAATAACACGGGGGCATATGTCTCGGGCACAACGAGGGCCTGGAAGATGCACATGGTGCCCGTGAAGATGGCAGTCAGGCGCATGACCCATCTCCAACCCGCAGTCTCGGTCACAAAGCCACCCACGATGGGCCCTGTGGAAAAAACAAGGGTATCGTCAGTTCTGGCAAAACAGGAGCAGAGGGCAAAAGAGAGGATAAGAAGAGAAGCCGAGAAGAAGATGATATGTATCCTGGATGGCATATACACACCTAGTGTTGGACCAAAAAAGGGGGCCAGCGCAAACGCACAATTCGCCATCCCCCGTTGCCGTGCCGTGAAAAGATCAGCAACAACACCACCCGCATTCGTCAACGGCGACGAACCCCATGCCCCCGCCATGAATCGCAGCACAATCAGCGCCGTCGCGTTGGGCGCATAAGCACCCGCGGCATTGAATGCCGTCAGAGCCAGGTACGTGATGAAGAAGAGCTTCTGCCGGCCGTATAGTTCAGAGAATGGGGCCCAGAAGAGCGGACCGACGGCAAAGCCCAGCACGAATAGGGATATACCCAGGATGGCCACCTCGTGGGAAACGTGGAACTCGTTTGCTACTTGAAGCACGCTCGACGAGTACGCCGAGCTAGTGAAGGCGACGGCGAGGGCGGAGACGGCCGTGGTCATTGCGATGAGCCATTTGTACGGCGAGGAGAACGTCATTGGATTTCGAGCGTCGTCGGGGAGAAAGTTGACGAGAAAGGGCGCCTCTGGGGTCCCGTGTCCGGCGTATTTGTGGTGGAGGACCTCTTCGTCTACGCCGGCCTGGTCGAATAGAATACTCCAGTGCGAGAGTTTGGATGGCTTGTCGGTTGAGCTGAGAGCCTCGACATCTCGGCCAGGGGATGTGTCTAACGCCATGAGCAGATAAGGAGGTTTCTGCGCTGAGAAGGATCTAGCTCTGTAGAGCGCGCCAGGTCATGGAGCAGCAACAAGCTCAAAGAGCAGCGGTGTGACCTGTCTGTCCGAAGCTGACGGGAAGAGAATTGGCAATCAGTCAACCGAATCGGAACCGGTGTATCAAATCTGGAATCATTCCAGGACAAAATCGACAATGTCCAAAAAAAAAAAAAAACTTACATCCTACCGCCAGCTGCTGATAGTGCGGGCGATGATGAAACCGGGAAAGTGTGGCACTAGAAACAAAGCTTTCGAAGAGGGGGGGTTCAAAAAAGTTTTTGTTTAAAAAAAAATAAGAAGAAGTGTCAACACAACAACACAACGTGATAGAAGCACAAACGCAATCTCAACGAGATGTCTCCTTTTTTAAAATTCAAGATTGAAATCCCAGAAAGGCGCAGCGCTTGGACAACGCTAGGAAAACGAGGGTATGTAAATGCGCCAAGAAAGAGGAGTTGCCCTGGGGCGGGCCGCGGGAAGGCAAACATTATGAAGGGCGGATGACGAAACAACGGGACTGGAGAACGATAACGACCGGCATGAAAAACACACAAGGACGCATAGCGCACACGTTCTGGCTAGGCAGACTAAGCCTCATCCATTGGACACTGCCGACGCAAGTACACACATTACAACATGCATCCAGCGCGCGAGACATCGCGGGACAACTTGGCTTTGCCATAACTTGGAGTTGGAAGTATGTATGATTGGAAGTATGAACGCGTTGCTTTTATTAGGGTCCCGCCATTCGGCCGAGACAGGTACCTCCTACATACTCCGTAGCTGAGGCTAGTACATACTCCGTAGAGTAAAGAGGATCGGATCCCCGCTCCGTGCCCATAACCCCTTGCAAGTTGCGCTAGGTAGGTACAGTAGCCTGTAGGTACCTGGGCACATCACCTACTCCGTAGTGCCGGCGGCATCTGTATCTCGACTTTTTTTTTCTTTTTTCTTTTTTTTGTTTAATTACTCCGTATGTACATGCCGGTATTGTAGTATCACATTATGTATTCAGTCCTCAAAGCCGCTCCAATCGCTTCCAGCATCTTCACCGTCGTCGTCTCTCACATCGCCATCGCCATCACCCTCACCAACATTATGACCTGCATCCTCACGCGCCGCGTCTGCACCGCCCCCCTCTTCGCCCAACCCACAAGGACCCTTTTCCCCGACGACGACAACACCACCCCCACCACCGCCGGCTCCATGATCATCATCCGCGGCATCTCGCACAAACGCCGCAACAAAAAACCCCATCACGCCGTGCCCATCGTCCTTGTACGTCCGGATACACCCCTCCGCGACGCCCTCATCCCCCTCACACGCATCGACAAGACCACGCACCGGCCAGGCCTTCATCCCAGCTACCTGGTCCTCTCTCCTGAGGATGCGCCAGCCCCTCGCGCGCGCAACACCAGATCGCAGCGCCTTCATAACGACGTGCTCGTTTTCTTGCCGGTGGACCGAACATGTCGAGTAGGTCACTTTTGTGGCGGACGGGAAGCGAAACGCGTGCAGAAGGAGGGTGAGTTGAAAAGAGGATAATGCTTGGAGGCGCTCCTCGAGGTCTTTTTCGGAGTCGAGGACCGTTTCGTTGCCGTCGTCGTCGCGGAGGAGGGTCCGGTTTGGGGGTTGAGTGTCTGGGATTTGGTCGAGTTTTCGTTTGCGCTGGTTGGAGGGGTCTTCTCGTGGGGGAGGCTGCTTCGGCTTCTTCTTCTTCTTGTTCTGCTGCTGCGCTGATGAGGCCAAGGCTGACGACGACGACAACGACGACGACGACGACGATGATGATGATGATGATGGTGATAGCTCAGGTAGGTGAAGCGGCGGCATCGAGTCCCGGCCCACGATGCCGCTTCCTGAACAACTAGGATCGAGGAGCAGGGCGCTCACGTGTTTATAGACCGCGTCTTGAACATTGACCTGCAGGAAATCCTGCCCGGCTGCTATGCGCGTCGTGTCCTTGGCGCCCGCGATTCGGACCATCTTCTGCAATGTCTGCGCTCTGCGCGCATCCTTTTCAAACGCAAATATGGTGGACTGTTGGTCTTTGGATGATGCGCAATCACCGTGTGAGAGAGAATGGCCGTGAAGAATGCTAGCCAGATGCGTCGTCTTATTCCCCGGCGCGGCGCACGCGTCTACAACGTCCCCGTCTTGAGGCCGCGGATCAAGCAGGTACGCCGGGAAGCAGGATGCCTTGTCCTGAAGAATGATCTTGCCAGACATGTACGCCTCTGTTTTGCTGAGATCGCTTCCTGGCGTGATGGCCAGCAGGTTGGGAACATGCGGATCTAGGAATACCCTCCTGCGGTCGTCCCCTGCAGTCGCAGTCGCAGTCGCAGTCGCAGAGGCTACAACCTCCCGAATCGTGTCTACCTTCTGATACGCGCGAAATGTCGTCGCGAGCTGCTCCTCCACTGTGCTCAACAGCGCATTAACGCGCACCCACCGCGGATACGAGGCCTCTTCGCCGGCTGTTGCCCGATGAACCTGCCCTCGTAGGGCCTCCACGGAGGGAGCCTTGCGCCGGAGCCGCGCGCGCGTAAACTCGGAGCTCAGACGGGCCTTGTGCCTATCAATGCTGCTTCTCAGCCCGTGGCTCTGCGGCAGTGCGATGCCGCCCTTTGCGAGGAGCAGATCGTGCACGAGGAGTAATGCCAATAGGGGGGTGAGCTGTGCTCCAACAAGCGGCGAAGAGAAGACAGACCAGACCATCTCGTTAGCGGGCGTCCTTTTTTTCTTCTTCTTTTCTTTTTTTTTGGTTCACTCCTCATGATGAAGGAATCCGTGTTCTTTTCTTTAGTGTAAAGGAGGGGAGGATCGTAAATAGGTAGACACATAGATAGATGCATATACATATATAAGGTAAAAAAAAGAACGGGATGTCCTCACAAACCTTGCGTTCATGCCTCAGCAGCTCCGCCCCCTCAATCACCTCCTTGAGCACACCACTCCATTTACACGTCTCCAGCACGAGGGCATAGAGCTGACTGGGCGGCGACTTGAGGTTCTTGCGCCCAAATACGCGGGCTTTTAAGCTGCCGCCCTCGGATGATGGGTGGGGGGTGTTTGTGCTGGTTGATAGGATGTCGGCTGCTTCGTGGTAGAGAGACATTACTGTATGCCGTGGTACACTGTGTTGCGTACCTGGCCCTTTTCTGTAGTGCTTTTACTTGGTGTCTGTATAGAGTTCTGAAG
Organism: Claviceps quebecensis; assembly: GCA_004016085.1. NCBI lineage: Eukaryota > Fungi > Ascomycota > Sordariomycetes > Hypocreales > Clavicipitaceae > Claviceps > Claviceps quebecensis. The sequence continues at coordinate 4,726 of QEQW01000496.1, forward strand.
CTTCTTCTTTGTGATTGGCTTGGGTTAGGTAGTGATCGGGTTGTTGTCTGTTTGTCTTCTTGTCTTTTCGTCTCATGTTTTCTCATCTTTTTGTTCTTCACAGCTCTTTTCTTGCCGAAGAAAAAAAAGTGGAAAAGTGGTGCCGGATTCGATGAGCGGGTGGGGAACAAGGGACTTGCTGCAACAACGACGACGACGATGCGGCCGGGGCCGGGGTTCAGCCGATCTTCACGATCTTTGCGCGTTTTGTCATTTCCGACGAAAAGAGGGGAACAAGGGAATGTTCGCAGCAGACTTGCTCATCACGTAAACGGCACACCGCACAGTTCACACTCGACCAGCTAGTTCGACCATGTGCACACTACGTCCTGCTACGTACACGTAAGAAACGACTCGAGTTGCAGAATCCAACAAGACAGGTAATATTAAATTCCGACCCGTCCATCTAAACATTCAGCTTCTTCTCCTAAGTACATAGGCCAAGTTCTTCCCACCCACACCTCCCCCCCCCCAAAAAAAAAAGAACAAAGGCACAGCACCGGGGCTTGCACACTTGTTTGCCTAATTCACCGGCGCCAAATACGTACAGCAGTGCAGCAAGAAAAATGAAGGAGCTTGGCCAAGTGGTGGCCTCGGCTGCCTAAACAGCGAAGTGAAAGTGAATCGGATGATCCGAAGAAAGAGAAAGAAAAGGTAAATACATACGTCAAGACTGGAGTAATATCCAATAAGAATAAAGAGCAAAGACAACCCACCGACAAAGAACTAGACTAAAGACAAGGGCCTTGTTTTGCTATTCTTCTCGTTTCCCTTCCAAGGTTTACTTTGTTCAAAGCAACATGACGGAAAGTCCCAATTTTCCACAGCACGACACCACTTCTGCATGAATATGGCAGAGGCTAGACAAGAATAGCCGCCCCTGCAAACATCTCCAGAAGATTCACCTAAAAGTGGCGCTTGTTTCGGTGACGCTGAGCATGGTCGTGAGCCAGGCTGCGAGGCTGGCTCCCCTTGAGGCTTGCCTGCCCGTCGGGACTAAAGACGCTAAGAGCCCAGCTCCCACCGCAGACGTCTGCCTCGTCACCCTCACAGGCAACATGGCACTCCGAGTCATCGAGTTTCTGGGACCCAACGAGCTCGTTTCCGCAGTAGCACTGGCCGCCATACTCGGTTGCTGCGAGTGTGAAGCCAGCGGCTTTGCAATACGTCACACAGTTCTTGTTGCTGATTCTCCCCAAGTTAGGGCGAATCTTGCCGTTCAACACACGGGTCCTGGTGTCCTTGAAGCAGCCGGCGTACTTGAAGCCTTCGACGATACGGGTCGAGTTGTCTGCTGGCTGGTTGGTTGGTCCTGGCTGGGCAACCGTCTTGGTCAAGGTGTGTCGAATCGTGTGCCTCGTTGTGGTGTAGGAGGCTGGCTCGGTAGGCAAGGCAGCTTGAGACGAGCTTGCTTCCAAAGTTGGCTTTGGGTTGACGTGTGTAGGCTGTGGACTCTGGATGTCTGTGGCGGTCTCGATGGGCTCGTCCTCATCCGCAGGCTCTGTGCTTGATGGAGCAGGCTTGTCTCCTCCTCCGTTGGTGGGTTGAGAGGGCTGCTTGGGGTCTTTGTCGCCGCCGGGGACCGGGTTGGCACCATCCTTGCCGTACTTCCAGCCACTGATTGGATTCGATCCTGGCAAGACGCTGAGTACGCCATTGATGCTCTCTTCAATTGGCGATTCAATAGTGCAATCGCCTTTGTTCAACCCCTTGAGTTGCGGGCATTGGTCCATGCCTGCCGATCCTTTGTCGCAGTGGTTGATGATGTCCTGAAGAAGGTCTTCATCCCAAGCAGCCATGAAGTCTGCATGGTTGCTGTAGCCGGTGGCGTCGCCGTTGGACAGGACGAATGGCTGGTCCCCTTTTCCTGGGGTCCATCGGTCCTTGAAAAGCGGCGTGTTCCAGTAGACTTCTAAGAACAGATGGGGAACGTGAATATGTCCCTTGGGGCAATCCAGCCTGCCATTTGAAGATTCACTGGGGAAGACCATGTTCTTCTTGTAATTTGTCAATCCCTCGGCAGGGTTGTAGCATGACGGGAAATGAATGTCCCCTCGCAAGGGAGATGCATAGCCATCACAGTTCACATCTGGAAACCCAACGCCTTCACCCTTGTTGATGGCGTCAGGCATGCCGGCCATCATTCCGTTGGAGCCCGCAGGATAGGCCGCTTGGTCCAGGTTAGTGCGAGGGCAAGTCCACTTGATGGGGTTGACGGGTCCTTTGGAAGGGTCGAGGTTGGAGCTTGCACCATTCTTGGGAGGCGTTCGCAAGTTGGGATCACCGACCACGATGGAGAGTCCAACTGGGAAGGGTTTGATGTCATCGTTGGAGCCTTCGAAGCTGACTGTGAGTCAGCCAATTGAGAACGTGCAACCAAGTTGTTCAAACCCGAAAAATTAACTAAGAAGACCAAATGACAAGATCATGAAAACAAGAGAATATGACCTACAAGTAGTAGACATTGGCGTAAAACATTTCTACATCTTCGAGCTTGCCGGTTTTGGGGTCCTTGAAGTAAAGAGATGGAAACCAGTAGTTGCTGTTATCACCCTTGACGAGAGCTGTGCTGCAGTTGGATGCCATCAAGTCCTTGCCAGTCGATCCAAGACTGAAGCCGCTCCCGCCCATGACAGTATGAACATGGCTTGAGACCTTTCCCGGCGAGATGATAGGATCCAGTCGGCCCTTGGTGAGCTGCTTATTCGTGAAACGAAGAACGGCAAATGATCGTTTATCTGGGTTGTCTTTGAGGGCTACGGCAGTAGCAGCCATGGCCAGGAAGGCCGTTGCAGAAATCAACTTCATGCTGACGTTGTAAAATTCTCGATGGACACGAAAACAAGGTTTAAAATTGTATGGTTATCACTTATGAGCTTCCTCTTTCGAGGAATGTCGGTTAGGGCGAAGTCACGGCGTTGCCAGAGCACCGGATATCGACGTGAAAGAGAACGTGGATTGCGCGAGTGGCCAGAACTCGCAGCGTGGCAGAGAAAGAAATGAGAGAAACAAACAGGACTGGCTGTTTGGGTGTTGTTGTTCAAGGAGAGGATGTGCTTAGCTATTGTTGCCAAAGGACAGAGCGAAAGAATGAAGAAGATAAATAAGAACCAAAGCGTAGCCAGACGACTGGTGATGATAAAAAGAGGGAGGGGAAGTTCTGGTCGGGACGACAAAGTCGGAGCACCCGTTTACATAGATTGCTTCACAGACCTCCCACCAACAAAGGTGAGGAAAGGGATGGTCAGTGCCAAGTGTGCGATCGCCGCGCAGCCAGAGCGCCTCGCCCCTGCATGAAGACCCAACCTGAATCTCCGATGCGACGACTTTTCTGACGTGTTCTGCAAAACAGGCAGACAAGTGGGTGTGGACCAGTTTGTGCTTGTGCTGCCATCATCCATGTGTACCTGCATGCCTTCTCCGCGGCGGTAATGCACATGGAAGTTGGAACGCATCGGATTCCATTGTCCTGCCGGTACCGAGCCGGAAGTTTAAACAGTCGAGCCCACTGGAGCGGTAGACGATGGCCATTGTTTGCTCCGAAGCTCATCTCCGGATTGCCTAGTGCCTGCCAGCGCATTGCGGAGCCGGAGTATATGTTTCGAGGCCACGCCACTGCCTTTGACGGTGTTCAGAATTGCTATTGTGATGGCGGAATTCTTGCCTGCGCCAGAGCACCAGTCGACACCGAATGGCGGCTGTCGAAGTCTCCACTAGACTGCCTGGTGCAGTCTGACGATGCGTACATAGGTAGTGGTCTGGAGAGTCTGGAGACTCAGCAGGGCAAGCAAGCCCCAATCTGCAGGCGCTGGTACGGCCTAGTCCAACATGTGCGTTTCACAACACATGGATAGCACATGGATAGCGCAAACGACAGTCAGCCGCCGGCCACCCATCACACTCCAGAGGTCAACAACCCATACCCGCCTTCTTCTGTGTTGGTATGTAGAAGCTCTGAAACCAAGATTGTGCAGGGGCGAGGCGGTCGAGAAAAGTCTCCTGTGGCGGGGTTAGCAAGACCTTGGGTATGTATAGATATGTATGTACATATGTATTTGCGCATCATCGCATCACCGAGCATCACCAGGTGTCAAAGAGCCAAAGGGCATCAAGCTGCCCACTTCTATCCGCCCCTCGCTTTCTCGCTTCCGGGCAGATGGCTGATGGCTGATGCCGGGGTGGATTTCCGAGAAAACGAAACGGCCGAGACAGCCAGCCCAAATCGACCTGAGGACTGGGGCGAGGGCATGAATACGGTACAACAGGCAACCGCAGTCATCCGTGGGCATATGCAGCCACCACGATTGGTGCTCCGGCTTCGTGATTCTCCTGACCTGACATTTCTTCTGCTCTTTCAGCAAGCCATTCCTGCCCCTCCATGCACACTACGAAACGCGCGAGGACAAATCAGGGAGCATCAGGTACCTACTCGGGTAGTGAAGACGCGGCGACCCCCATCAGCCCTTCTGTTGGTTCCCGCGCGCCAATCAGGGCGACATTATCAACAGAGAATGTGCGCCCTTCAGGATGCCAAGCCACAAGGTGCAGTCCGGGTTGGTTGCGTCGACCGACCACGACGGACCAGGACAGGACAGGACGGGATGGGAGCTCGGCGAGCAAGAGTCCATCATTCAATCGACGTGTCAGACGGCCAAGTTCATTGAGGGATTGTCTGAATTTAGTATACGTAAAGTTAAATAAAGAGAAGCCAGAAGCAGCAACAAAACAAATGGAGCCAAATGAAGACGCGCCTTCCCGAGTTCTAACTTCGCGCCTTCCCGAGTTCTAACTTCTACGGAGTACCTAGGTACCTAAGGTAAGTTCTCCCCACCTTCCCTCCCTTCCGCTTCCGCCCCCTTGGTCCTTCCCCACTGCCCCCGCCCGATCGGTCTCCACTCAGCGGCAAAACGCAACAGTCCAGTGGACCAGTAGTCAACCGTGGTCCGTCACTCCCACTGTCCCACACACCACCAATTTCCGTCTTTTCGTCTTTTCGGATAACGCCAGCGAATTCAACCACGGTTTTTAAGACATCTCGTCAAAGTTAGGGCTTGAAAAATGGCAGGGAGCTTCGCGGTTCGTCTCGTTTTCACAACGTGTCCTTCCCACGAAGCAGCATGATGAAACATCTCATGGCAAAACACCATCTCAAGGGCCAGGGCCCAGCAGTGAGCACCCTCGCCTTTCAAGCTTCCATCGGGCCTGCATCGCGAGGTGGGCCAGCGGTAAAGTCTTCTTCGGCGGCCAACAGCGGCGCTTACGGAGTACATACGTATGTACATATGTACATACCTACTGCGGAGATGTTGGCCCGTCTGAGAGTGGCTCACTGGCTAGGTATCAAGGCTGCACATACGTGGTCTGCTAGGTACATGTATGGTGAAGCGAGGCCTTTTTATACCCTATAACTTATTACGGTCTTTACTCGGCACCAACGGAGTCCGCAGCATACCTGTAGACCGTAGCATGCATCTCGCGGCTGGGCATGCTGCGCTGGAACGGTCTGCTGTGCTTTTTGCAGCCGACAAGCTTGCATGTTGCGGGGTATTATTAGGTTAGGCAGTCTGGACTCTGTATGTACATATCATATGTATGTATGTACATACGTACAGAGTACCTACATCATACATGTTCTCTTCAGCACCAGCATTCTCATCCGTACTGCTCACCAATGCTGATTTGGGAATCCGTGAATAAAAGTCGAGGGCCAGCGGCTCCTCTGTCTCGCGAGTCGCGAGCCGCGACAGCTTCTGGTTGTTGCACATGATGTATCATGTGCCACTGATTCACGGCACATCATGATCCGACCGCGTCGAATAGGTATGACCCGCCGCCATAAGGAACTTGGGGGCGCACTAGGAATCGCGAATCAGGTCTCCAAGGTGGTGGTGGTGACGCTCACTCGTTTGGTGCAATGAATCTGAGGCAAATTAGAACTTGTCCTCAGGCCAGAGGGGAGGTGGGAAAGGGGGGAACGTGTCGCATTAAAACAGACTCAGTAGATTGTCGGCGTCGCTGCGCGATCAAGGATAGCTTCTTCATTTGTTTCACTTTCATCCGTTTCGCGCACTTGTTCAGAACTTCAGCACCCCCCTCTCGAATTCAACAGGGTCCATTGTTGATGCGGAGGAACTGAACCGTAACAATTGACAAACGCGTGACAAAAGACCTTGACCACAGAGCGAAGGGTCCATCCATCTCATATGTGGAGTGTTTTGGACTGTGAACAGCTGGTGTGACTTGTGAGAGAGGACGGACGACGACGACGGACGACAACATCATCTATACACAGGCGATAGCTATTGCAATGCGTTCTCTTCTCACATTCCCCCTCTTGGAGCTCATGGATTGAAGCGGCTTCTTTCATGGGCTTTGAATTCGAGTACACATGAATGAGCCATCCGCACAGCTGTACTGCATTTTATTTTTTTATCTTCTGTTCTACTTCTCCCTTTGGACTTATATAAAAGATCAACACATGGAAAGGCCGAAGCAAACCTGTCGAGACTTGATTATTGTGTATTTGACTAATCCTGATTCCTAACATGATGAAGAGTAATCATGTGTGAAAAGGCTAAAAATGAATGCGAATGCGAAACTGCGGCGTCTTGTGTATGACACGATGTGCAATTCTTATTCAGCTATACGGGGTACGGGTGAGAGGGTTATATGATGATGATGCATATGTGAGAATTTGTGTTTCTTGTCATCAAAGTTGAGTTAAAAAAACAAAGTTTCGAGATTATTATGCCAGGATAAAGAAGACAACTCAATACTAATGCGCCTAACCCAAGTGTCTTGCAGAACACTATCCATGCCATGCAATGCCATGCAATGCCACGCCACGACTCTGGTACCCTCGATCTGCCAAATGAAGTAGCGTCAGAACGCTGATTACATCCGCTTCTACGTAATACATCCATGATCCACCATATATTAATTATTCCAAACTCATCGACTTCATAGTCCCAGCCTCATTCATCTATGCCTGCTGGCCGCAACTTGCAAGTGCCTACTCCGATCCACTAGACCTTGCCCGCCGCGGCGGAGAACTCGCCTCTCCGAGTCCGGCATCATCATCCGAGATTTCCTCAATGTCCCTACTGCCCTTGCCTCTCTCGTTGCCCTTCTTGATGGAAATATTGCACCCCTGTTCTCTTAACCTCTTGGCCAGGGAACTACTCGGGAGCATGCCCGGGAAGTCCTTTGCGCTGTAGGCGTGGAAAGGATCCGTGATGAGCTCCGTGAGGACGGGGAAGTGGCGGACCTGGCCTGCGCGCGACGGATCAATCATGATGAGTGTGAATTTGAGGCGAAACGCTCCTGGGGTCCGACAGGAGAGATCAGAGAAGCAGAAGAAACAGCCTTCGTCTCCGCGGTCGTCTTGTGCCACAAAGGGGGTCCCGATCAGGGAGCCCATCAGGCGTCTTTGGTGCTGGTATTCGCCCGTCATAAAGGACGCGTCGCGTGTTCCTGTCTCGTCGCATATGGAGCAGTTCATGACGTAGCTCCCGTAGCGAAGGTACCGTCTAGCTTCTTCCTTTGTGAGATGTGGGCTTTGAATGGACATTTGGATAATCGGCGGCGGATCGATGACTCTTCTGTCTCGGTCACCGAATCCACAGGCTCTCGCCGCTCGTGGTTGCTGTCTCATGTTGAGTATGAATCTCATGTCTTGTAATACCCATTCTCGGCCAGGGTCCAATAGATTGGGAAAAGTCGCCATATTCGGCAATATGAGTAAAGTGAGTTCGTGTATTTGGTGCGGTTCTCGGTTTATCTTTCTCCCTCCCCGGAGAAGGACTGTTTTGGGCTCTGAAGCCTGCGTGTGGGTAGTCGAATCGGCAAGAATTCAAGTCTGCATACTCTTACCGCTATTGACGCAGACAAAACGCTAGCTCGTTTGTCAACTCGGACACCTGAGAGTAAAAGATGGAGAGGAAAGCGGCAGACGTCGACCGGTCACGAGTGGAGAGAGAGAGAGAGAGAGAGAGAGGTGGTAGCACTGTCTACAAGGACGGAGAGGGGAGATTCAATGGCACCGAGACAGGAATCTGGTCCTCAAGCTATCCGTCACTCGAATCTCAGGGAGAGTAGACTTTTTTGGCATTCTCAACTAGCATGTATTGCGAGGTTTCCGACAGCCTTGACCCATCTGTTAGCTCTATGTAGACAAGAAAAGGAGGACATAAACGTCATATTCAACCCGTACCGTGTTATCTCAGTGAATGGAATAATAGAGAAATGCGGTCCAGAGCAAGCCAAAGACAACGGGCTCGATTTCGTAACGCCGGTTCAGTTGGTAGGATGCGAGAAGATCCTGGAGTCGAGGCATGATCAGTCCAATGTCACGGCGCAAGATTTGGCATGTCGCAGATTGTGTCGCATACCTCGGCGCCACGGTGCTCCTCTACAGAAAATGATATTGATCCCAGATCCCACACAGAGGCAACGTGGGAAGCACAAATAACTTATAGCTCGTGGAACTGTCGCTTGTAGCTCGTGAAACGTTCCAAGCTCCGGTATCAACTTTGGTTGGTATTCTTTTGATGCTCACCAGACAGGTCCGGAACTAGGTACTTTACGGATCCAACGGAACAGGAGGGTAGTTCTGATGAGAAGATGAGAAAGGAATGATTGCAACAGTTTTTGAAAGCCCAACTTAGGAAATATATAAGTCGAGTAGCTAGCTTGGTGAGCAACATTTGGATGCACCCGAACGAGGCAATGGGCGGCGTGCCGTTGACGATGGGTCCGGATCTGACCCGAATACTTGATCACTAGGCACACCCTTGCACGAGGAATAACGGTCGGATGCGGGCACAGCAACTGGTCGTCCCAGCTAGGGTGTCGCAGCACGGCATCGGGATTGTCTGGCCCTGGTCAAGCTGCCAACACCACCACCTTGTGCGGGCTTCGTCCAGGGGGTCGCCCCAGGTGTCATCATCAAACAGGCAATGACTCTCTCTCGTCTCGTCTCGGACGTGTCAAAGAAAAGAACACGCAAGTTGCGAGAGTGTTCAGGACCATGAAAGGCTGGTTTTCAAGCAAGATGAGTGGCTGTTGCCGGTGTCATTATCGATCTAGGACTCAGCCCACGTTGGACAGACTTGACGACTTGCGGCTTGCGGCTTGTCTGAGACGAAACTTTGGATGCTCGACGTCACCTTGGCCGCACACAACTAGTCTTCCATGATACGGCCTTGTCGCAACGACGAGCTTGTTGGGAGGTTGAAAAGATCAGGGGTTTTCTGGCTTCTGAACATTCCAGATGTCTGAAGAAGAGACTGACAGCCGGAGGCAGAGAGATAGAGCCACCCTAGGACTCCGAGTCCCTGACCCTCGTATGTCCGTGACAGCCTCAGTACACATCGCTGCATGACGCACGACGTGTCGAAAGACAGATTCCCGTCTCTCAAGTCCGTTTTAGGCAGTGGCCGTAGTCGTACCCTGGTTGTGGCAGCGGGCGGGAGGGAGGCGTGCGGCAAACCCGACAACCTGGAGCATTCTGCGTGTGGACAGATATCAACGCGGCACAGAGGACCAAGACTTGCGTCCGGTCGTAATCACGACTTGATCGGATTCACCGTGTCCTCAATCGGAAATTCCCCCGGATTGCGCTTTCATCGTTGCTCTGAGCTGCAGCAGCACCGAGTCAATGCGTCTTCGGCGGCTTCGGCGTCTGAGGCGCTGGCACGGAGTTCTCGCGGATTTCTCGACTGATGGTGCATTGCATTGTGGTGGTGCTGCCCGTGCTGCCCGTGCTGTCGTTTGAAAAGCAAAGGACTGAGTGGTGCTAGACTGCCAGATTTGACGATGGATAACAGGGACTGCTGCGAGAACGGCGCGCGATCCCCGGACGGTCCGCATTTGAAGGTTGAAGGACGTCCAGATGGCAGACCGTGACGCGCAGCCGCTGGAACGCGCGGTAGTTACAGGTACATAGTAAGCCCTGGCGTGGCCCTGGCAGGGGCTAGGTACCTACCAGGTACAGTACCTAGGTACAGTACCTGCCTATGTACATAGTCGTTTGAGAAGTCATTGCCCTACAAAGAACGAGATGGGCGTGCGTCAATTCGTCTGTATGTACTCGGTACATTAGATAATAGACATGCAGCGATGCCTGTGACCTGGGTCCTGATTCCTGAAGTTCTGAACCACGGCTTCGGCTGCTCTTCTACATGCCAGCCATAGGTACCTAAGGTATGTATACGGAGTACATAGGCCGCATTGGCCAAGCCTTTTTCTTCGCATCCATGAACGCTTTTCATAGTATCGTGTCGCATAGTGTCGCATCGTGTCGCATCGTGTTGCATCGCGTTGCACCGTGTCGCATCGTATTGCTCGACTGCGTTAGTCCAAAGCAAGAAGCCGCCATTGTCCCACAAACGACACCCGAGCATGGCTCGACGGAAGTCGTGCGGCGTGCGGCGTGCCACGTTCCATGTGCAGTAGGTACCTCTAATGTATGTGCTTGGTTTGCACTTCGGCTTCTTTTTGGGCTGATCGACCCCTGATCAACATCTAGAAGAATTGATTGAGGCAATTGACGCCGGGCTTGACCTGCCGGTGTCTCGGCGCTTGGTGTGTATGCCTTGCCCCTGAACATGGAATCACTGATCAGACCAGACTTGGGTACCTACCTCCTACGGTCTACCTACCTAGGTACTCCGTATTTGACGGAGTTTTGTAGGGGTCCGAAAGAAACGCAAAAAAGTTCCTGTGCTCTCCGTCTCCGTCGCGTCGCGTCATTGCATCTTCATCCACGTATGTACGTCATTCAATTGCCCCGTGAAAACGGAATAGTCTCAATACGTGTAAGTGAACACTGAAGTTATTGCGTGTGAAGGTCCAAAATGGGCCCTCATTTGTTTCTTTGGACTGGTTCTACAAGCCCAGCAGCTGTCAACTATCAAAGACGCAGCTGTCCCATGGCTGTCAAGAACAGGCCAGTAAACGGTAAACGCAGTAGGTAGAGAGGCAGCTATCCATACTATCTGACATGTATAGGAAAGCACGTTCTAAGCAGCTATGTGTGTATCACTTGATGATGATTCGTTGCCACTTGAGCCACTTCAAGTCTTCAACCATCGGCTTCATTACATATGGTTATGTCTTTGGTGAAGGGACGAAACAGGAATTTGGTCCGATACATATACAAAAAGAAAATAGATAAGATAGATTCACAGAACACTTAACTGACTTGACCCATAGGAACGAAATAAGAAAACCGGTACCTACCTATGTACCCCACTCTGCGGCACATCGAACCCGTACCGCGTGACCTCGCCTGAACAGTTCGCGCCACGATTCTGCATCACGGGTTCCAAAAGAGCCCTCCCGAGATCCATCTCTACATGGATCCAGAGTCTCGGACACATGTGCATCTTGCAGCTCCAACCATAAGCACGAGGTACCTAGGCAGCAAAACCCTTATCGCAGAAGCCAGTCAGGGGGACTGTGGTTGCGGACGAGGCTCCGGGTCCACATCAGTCGAATTCGGCCAGTTTTCCGAGATGTCTCATTCATTGCCATGAGTCCATGACCAGTGGTGGCAGCTGCGCCAGATATGTTTTTTGCATCAGATTTAAAGGGCAAGCCGACTTGCCAAGTGGTAGGTATGTGTTAAAAGAGAGTTCTTCAAAATCGAGTGGGTCAAGACATAACGACCGGGCCATCATGTGTTTCATCAGGTGTTGCTAATCAATCGTATCGCCGGGCAAGGCAATACGACAACAAACGGACTGCAAATCCCTCGCGAGGTCCTCGGATGATAATTACGGCCTTAGCACACCATATTTCGGCTGAACGACTAAAGAGGCAAACACCACGCTGCTCTTTGAAGTTTGGGCAAAGATGTTGACAACGATGTGAACGTCAAGTATCGCGATTACCAACTACTAATATGATAATGTCACGAACAAGACCACGCATATGCACACAGTTGTAAGATCTGCTTCCACAAAGCCTATGCACCCTGTAGGTCTTGAGGATACTGCTGTCATACCTACTCCGTATACCCCAGAGTCATGTCCAGGCCAAGGTAATTGCATCCATTACCTCACAGGGGAACCTTCTACTGTCACATGCCACAAAGACTAAAGTCATGCCACAGATCGAGAGCATTACAAACGTAGGTAACCTCATAGAGTGCTTCGTCCCACTATCTGTAACGCTATGACAGCATGTGAGCTCAAGAGGGCACACTCGTGGGAGTTCAGACCTGAGACCAAGGGTCCAGCGGCGAAGTTCTCTAGAACAAGTAGGCTCTCGGGCCGAGACGGCGAACTTGAAATAGCTCCGGAGAAAGGGGAAGCGGGCCGCGCGTTCCGCTTTATTAATGCCAGAAAGTGCGTTATTTCATGAGAGAAGCTCCCTTACGAAGTTACGTCCAGTGTCCACGTCAGTGCCGAGGACCGGCCTGAGTGGACAGCCTGGTTTCTCGAAATTCTTAGAAACATGCTCCGTATACATATTGTAATGTCAGCCCGCTCGGAGAATGGCCATAGCGGCTAGCCTTTCAGCAACGAAATCGGTGATCACGTTCCTCGCATAAGGCTGGCGATTTGGCCTCTTCGAAGACTAAATGGGAATTATCCAACTTGTCTGGGTGGTGAGGTCCGAATGGAATGATCTGCCATCGAATTTCGAAAGATGTAAAAGTATCCCAAACCACAAATACATTACTCGGCACGCTCAAACTACCCATGATTCGTGCCTTGAAGCATCCCCACCTACATACATATACGTACATGCGTACGTCTATATCATGATTCATATGTGTTGTATATACCGACATACTTCGTACAGCGGCGCCATCGTCCGTTGCAGCCATTATTCGTCACCACATGCATTTATCGGCATGATCATGATGTTTTCAGTGAGTCTAGTCCCGCTGATACATGTGCAAAGTCGCAGCACGACCTTATACAAATGTATAACTGTAGGGCGATTATCGATATTGTCCGTTGCTGTCCGCCGCAATCCATCTGCCGAAAGCTCATGGCGCTCCAGGTCCATAGGTACTTTTCTCCAAGCCAACGAGAGCTTGCGCACCACACCATCTCATAGGACCCGTACGTGAAGGACGTCGCGTCTCCGTCTCCGCCAAACGAGGTTCCTGGTTTCTCTGAACTCCGCACGTCCGCCCCAAGCTCTCCTGGCCAAATTCAAAGAAAGGCACGGCTCCCCATAGGAATCCAGTTCCTCCCTTCAGTCGCAGGTCTTTACTTACGCTTTCGCTTTCGCGAAGTGGCAGATATAAAAAGCAACAAGAAAAAGCAAAGGCCGACCAGAAGCGTCCGCAGGCACAGCAAAGCGGGTATGTATGTACCTACATACCTAGGTACCTACCTCCCAGTACATACATATGTACCTATGCAGACCAGGAAGAGGAGGTACCTACCTATGTGCTCCGTCTGTACTCCGTACTCCGTACTCCGTACAGAACCTAACAACCAACCCCAATCAACGCATGCAATAACCAGGTTCCGGGGTCCAAAGTGGGGGGCGGCGCCAACCTGCCCTTGATCAGCCTTGAGGGGATCGATCTGCCAGGCAACCCTTCCTCCTCTTCTCGTTCTTGCTCGGATCCGACCGGACCCAGGGAGCAGCCAAGAGGAGAGGAAGACTTCTCCCCCTGGAGAGCCTCGCTTCGGGGGATCGAATGAGAAGAGGCACTATTCTCGCGGGGAAAGACAACATGGTGCATTTCACCACGTGTGACCACTGACGAGTCATCACACACACACACACACATAGGTACTCCGTACATAAGATGAATGAGAGATCGCGCAGCACATACGGAGAGACATACATGCCATGTGGCACGCGTTTCACACTCATCTAGGTACGGAGTATGTACCTACGTGCCTACCTATGTGTTGTACGCCCACATACGGAGTAGGTACATATGTACCTAGGTAGGTATACCGTATCTAAGGTATGTGTGTATGTAGGTAGGTATGTACTCGGTTGTCTTGCATTCCCACGCCACCCCCGCTTTTGCAACCGAGATCTCTTCTTGTGGAACGTTGTACAAATATGTATGTATATACACGCATATACGGGCGCTCGCAGATCTGGTACATGGCAAGTTAGCCGAAAGATGGAGTGGGAGTCTACAACGCTGGCTGGTATCGTGGCTGTTTGTTGCGTGCTGTAGGATCGTGAATCGGAGCGAGCAAGCGAGATCCAAGTTTGGACCTTTGTTTCTCTGAGTCAGAAATAGAATTACACAGATGATGCCTGGTCGTCAAATTGTCCTAGCATAAGGATGTGTACACCCTCTTGTCCGCTTCGTGGCACGCGGGTCGCGATTTTTGGGCCAGCAAGCGAGAAAGATGTCTGGGCCTGGGGCGTCATCTCTTTGAATCAGCGTAGATTATGTCTAGGATGATCATCATCAAATTGTCGCGGTGCATGGATGTGTAGCAACAGCGCCCGATACCAGCACCGGCAAAGACGTTGCGACAGTAGTCGTGTGGACTGGGCCATTCGTGAGTTGCGCTATGAATCATTATAGACACAGTACACTGCCCAGGCAACAATAGCCGTACACATAATGCGTACGTCATATCCATAATCCCGCCATGGAGTACATTGTTGTTAGGCCTCTGCCCCTTTACACAACCGAGTCATCGTACACGTGGTGCAGCATGAGTTTGAATATACCTCTATTCCGATGTATAATAAAGTATGTTGTAGACTCTGCCTGGCGCAGCCTTGCGCATTACAGTACCACACTTTGACTTAGGTAGTTATGTACAAGTGAAGAATAAACCAGGTACGGATGAAGTAAAAACCTTCAAACGACCCTTTGAAGAAGAAAATAGCAAGCCATTGCAACTTTGTTCTTCCCCCTCCCCCCCTCCCCTATGCAGGTATAAAACTTGAACGGATTCGATATGAAAATATTGAAGAAGAAGAAAGGCGAAGAAGATGTGCATACGTGAATAGATCAAAAAAATCCCGTTTGAAGAAGAAAAAGAAGCAGAAGAAGAAAAAGAAAAAGACCCACCAGAACCCCGAATGCAAAGACCACAATTATAAAAGAGAACGTAAAGAATCCAAGGCCAAAGAAAGGAAGAGAAAACGAGAATCCAATCATGAGCTTAACGCCATTGTAGATCATGCCATGCTTTTCCAAAGACAAAAAAAAAGGAAAAGACAACAAGTAAGTTCACCAAAAGAGAACGTAAAAGTAAGAAGTCAAAAAAAAAAAAAAGAACCAGAAACGGAGAAACGTGACGAGATACATGAGGCCACATGAAGGCCTCCATGGCCCAAAGTCCATCTAAAGTAGATGATGTAGATGGTGAGAAATCGCGTAAATCTGTCTCGGTAGATGTTGCCTGTGCTGTGCTGTGTGTGTAGGCGCCGTATATGCAATGCAATGCATGCAATGCTGCCTGCCTGCCTGCATATTATATAGGAGTTAAGAAAAAAAAAGGGGGGGCTCGCGCTGCATTCTTCGTACGTGTCTCCCAAAGAAAAAACACAATTTCCAGAGACTCCCTCTCCTCCAAGGCTCTGTATCGAGCGTGAGGTATGAGATTGCAATCTTCGTAGTTACTGGAACGACTACCGTGATTTCGATCGATTCCTGAGCAACAGTACCCGGGACCGAGACCGGGACCGGGTTTGCTCCCCTCGCAAGACAAGAAGCGTTCTCTTCCGCAAAACTTCTTCCGTTAGGACCTTCCTTGCCCCCTTGGCTTCTCTTTGGGAGTTTTTCTTTTGGGGGGGGGGGGGGGGGGGGGG
>QEQW01000497.1:0-20519 GCA_004016085.1 Claviceps quebecensis
CGACGGTTGTATACCGTACCTATGTTGAGAACTCGAGGGCCGAGGGCCTCGTGACCCCAAACACCTCTTTTTCTTTTCAGCCCTCACCTTCAACGCCCACTCCATCCACATTGACCCGCTATATACTCGCTCCGTAGAGCGCCACAGAGGGTTACTTGTGCATGGGCCGCTGACCCTCGCGCTGATGCTGAGGGAGCTGCGCGGAACCGTCGCCCGTATCACATATCGGAACTTTGCGCCCTTGTACGTTGGGGAGCCGCTGAGGGTGTGCGTGCGTAAAGTGGAGGGGAAAGGGCTGCCATGGGATGTGTGGGTAGAGGGCCCGGATGGAGGGATGGCGGTTAAGGGGACGGCTGTGATGGAGAGATGAATTGCGTTTGCATCTGAGTGTTTTGGATTCTGCAGCGGGGAAAGGTGTTACAGAGTCAAATTAGATAAACCTCATTCTCCAGGGAGAGAAGCCATATTATAACACTGTGTGCCGGTCTCGCCACTTTCAACCACAGAGTCGTGATGTTTCAAGTTGAACACATTGCTTTGTGATAAAGATCAAAACATCGTGGCTCTTGTAAGAGCCCTTCTATGTGTTTCGCCGCAAGTGAATAGAAATAGAGTGATATCCAAAGATGACTACCCCGAACCTCCTGCCGTCCCGTGCCCTGCCATGACATGTTTTGTACATTTTTTTTTCACCGCGCCAACAGATAACACAAAGCCGCAAAGTGATTAAAAAAGTGACAGCCCAGTAGATATACATAGAAATACAACAAGGGCAATGATACAATGATACGAAGAATGAGGACTCGAGGCCAAAGAAAAAAAAAAGAAGTAGAAAAAAAAAAGACGTCCAGTCCGTCTTGTTAGTCCGCCCATCCAAATACATCACTCACAGACAACGTATTACACCTCACCCCCGTCAACGTAACCAACAAAAGCACCAAATCCAGCACAAGAAGCAACACCCCCGCCATCATGAAGCGCGGGCTAAACACCCGATATAGCATGAGATGACGTCGCAGCCAGCCCGCCCAAGCCATGGTAGCCAGCGCCTCAACCGCATAGTACGCCACGAAAACAGCCATGGACCGCGCCACGGTCTCCAACACACCCTTTTGCTTGGGACCGACTTTCCACATTGACAAGAGAGGCACGCTCACGGCAGCGAGGATAGGCCCTGCAAAAGTATTGAGGATAACGACGAGGGGCGTCCAGGGATATCGGACGGTGAAGAGGGGGATGAAGGCGCTGTCCCACTGGATGGAGGAGAGGACGGCTTGATGGCCAGTTTTGAAGTAGTACAGGTTACCGAGGATGGCGAGCATGATGGGCCCAATGGTTTCGGTTTTCAGGTTGTTGAGGTCGATGATTTCGAGGAGGGAGAGGACTTGCCACATCATGAGGGCGAGGGCTCCTGCGCCCATGGGCTTGGTGAGAAGGAGACATGCGCCGAGGATGTTGAGTGGGAGGAGGAGGTAGCGTGAGCCGAGGACGTTGCTGTAGCCGAGGATGGCGACGCGGGCTTGCCCTGTTTTGGGGGCTGTGGTTGATACGATGGATACGCTGGGAGGAGCCCAGATGAAGGCCGTGGTGCCTGCCACGAGGGAAAGCGCTAGGATCATCTGCGCGAGGTATACGCCAACGGTCTTGAGCGTGCTCTCGGATAGCTTGTCGGCGAACCAGGCGCCGTTGTTGGCGGCATCGATGGTCCAGTAGAGGGCGGAGAGGAACAAGCCCATGCGAAAGACGTAGCCAATCCACGTGGGGGCCAGGCCTTGATAGGATCGTGTCGGGGTCAAGAACGACTTGACGAGGGGCGGCAGGGCGAGAAACACGGCAAAGGGGATGATGAGCTGCCAGGGAGCTGACACGGTGGATTTAACTGATGCGTAGTACGTCGACATGCAGTAAGGCATCTGTTCTTCGCGACAGAGCGTCGAGTACGAGGCCAAGCGGCCGAGCAGGAGGAAGGCAACCGAATGGTATACGGCCATGGTGCGCTCGACACGGTTCTCAAGGCGCAACGACGATACCATGGCGGCGAATCCAAACGTGGCGGTAAAGAAGAGCAGGATCCGGTCCTCCCAAATCGTGTAAGAGTTGGAGGCGAAGCCGATGGAGTGGCTGAGGGTGAAGATGGCGGCGAGCCAGCCCCAGAATGTTCGCGGCAGCAGGTGTGCCAGCGTCTTGCCACCGCTATGAATGACGCTGCCCACGGCCGTTAGGACCAGAAGCATGATGAGTGTGGCCAGGCGGTCCAGAGGCTGGTGCCTATATACGGCGGCGGCGGTGAGGATCCCCACGATGAGGAGGAAGCGAGTGTCCCACAGGCCGCGGAGCATGTCGCGGTGGTAATACTGGTCCGCGTGTGGCTCGGCTTCGCCTTTACTCTCAAACGCCAACACCTCTAGCTTCTTCTCTGCGTAGTCGAGCTCCACGTCGTTCATGACCACAAAGTCGTCATCTTCGGTTCGTGACGCGTACAAGATGAGCAGAAGGACGCCGATTGCGGTAACCACGACGCCCGAAATGATTCGCGGAATGTCGAATCGGGCCCACAGGTCCTTGCATACACGCAGCGTTTGTTCCTGAAACCGAGTGAAGGCGTTGTAATTTTCTCGGTGGGACGTGACAGGCACCTTCTTCGCGGCGGTCCACAGGTCTGCCGGCGAATCTGCATCAGAGCTGGAGGAGGGAGAGATCCCACGGGCTCTGAGATAAGATGCCTGGTATCTCTCAATGCCCGCCGAGGTCATGCGAGAAACGGCGGCGAGGTTGGCCCAGTCATTGCCCTTGGGCCCGGAGAAAGCCTCTTCAATAGGACGACCCAGATTGTTGAACGGGATGGGAATGCCCAGCAGAAGCGACAGAGTCGGCACCAGATCGATTTGGTTGACCGGTCGAATCTTGGCATTCGCAGGGGGCACGGCATATGCAGGAGACGTACGTCCGAAGATCGGTGTCTTGGAGTACATCCACAACGCAGCCTCAATCTCATCGTCGCTCTCGCCGCCGTGATCACCCCTATCATCCATTCCGTGATCGCCCATGACCACCAAGAGGGTCTTGTCGTCAATCGTGGTCGTCAGCCGCCGAATAAAGTCATCCATCTGCCGCAACTTGGCATTCATGGCCGGGTGGTCTGGCCCATATCGATGGCCGGCGTGATCAACCCCCAAGCAGTGGCCGATCAAGAGATCCCATTGCCCACGGGCCTTGGCCTCCATGAGCGGAAAGATATTGTCCATGACACCATTGTCGACCGTGTGGAGATCGTAGACGTTGAAACTGTCGTAGGCCCTACTGATATTGGTTTCGAAGTAGCCCGGGAACAGAGAGACCCACGTGTCATCGCCCAGGTGCGCAATCTTCTTGCCCGCAATCTTGAGCTGCAAGAGAATATTGTCCTCGTCTATAGCCGAACCCGCAAAATTACTGCCAGCATCAATGAAGGTCGGTAGCGTGCCGGTCGTCAGGCCCTTTAGTCTCTGCAGCGTCGTCGTCGGCGGATCCGCGATAAAGGGGCGCAGGACAGCATTGCGCGGCGACCGGAGTGCTGTGTCGTGCATAAAGGGGAAGGCGTTGTGGAACTCGTGCTTCTCCGTGGTCGACTCCGGCTGCGGGACGGTAAAATCGTAGCGCAGCGCGTCGATGACAATGACGACGGCGCGATCAAACGTCTTGGGGTGCCAGCAGCCCTTGTCGATGCTCAATGGTGCCAGCTTGCTTTCGATGGGAGGTACTGTGCAGTTCGACGTGTCCTCCAGGACGAGTCGAGTCAGTAAGAAGCCGCTCGTGAAGAGCCAGAGTCCAACAGCATGCGTGACGAGCAGCCAGGCCCAGAAGGCGGCGGTCCACCACCATCTTCGCTCGTACGATTTTTGACGGAGCTGGTTCAGTTGTTCCCGCTGGAGCTCCAGCGCTTTCGCGGCGTCTCGTTCCGTGGGCTGGCCGAGCGCCTTGGCTTCGGCATCATTGGCAGCTTGTATGCGCTTTGCTTTAGCCCACTGCGCGGCAACAGCTTTGTAGTCGAGCGGCGGCGCTGGTTGTGCGGGCGGCGGCGACGCGGCCTGGGCCTTGCTCTTGGGTGCTCGGTGAGGCATTCTTGCTTCAGGACAGCTCGCTCGTCAGCCTTGTGTCAATCCCAGAGCCATTGACAGATGCGCGGAAGCTCTGGGAGACGTCTGCACCGGTACCGGCGAAAAGCTTGCGAGGCGCCTTGGTGGTTGCGCGTGGTTGGTCTTGGGATGCGGGATGCAAGCAGCAAGATATTTGCAGTCGGAGGACTCGAGAAGCATGTGGTGTTGTCGCCTCCTTTGCGGTTGCGACTTGCAAGTTGCAACTTGCGACTCAGAAGAAGTGGGGGTGGGGACCTGTCCCGCGTATGAGGCACATACCTTGTTGTACCTAGGTACTACTTGTATGTACGGAGTACTCGAGCTGGTACATCTTGGCGACGCTAAGACATTGCGTGTTTCTGAATAAATACCGATGTAAATTCTCACTCACCGATCTAGCGCGGCATCTTGTATGTATCCAGGAAATTCTGAGGACCACAGGTGACGCATCAGCTCTCACTCAACACGAAACAAAGCTCCTCTAATAATCTGCCCTGGTCTCTCGCCTCGGACTAAACATCCAAATCTGTATCATTCATTCAAAGAGCCCAGGAAGCCGGGCAGAAAATGAACTTCTATCCGCCCGAGACAAATCTTACGCCTGTTCATATCAGAGGAAAACGCCAAAGATCTTTGTCCATCAGGCCCAACTTAGCCATGAACAACCCGTGGGAGTGCAAGAAAACGAAACAAAGTCTGGCATCGGTACACGCCAGATGTTCCTCTCGCAGTCGGCCCTCGCTACAAACTTTACCTGTAGAATTGCTGGAGATCATTTTCCTGTACGCCATGAACCTAGCCCTTCATCGCTTGAGTCCTTTGTCAGGGGCCAAACTTTCAGGGAAAGTTACACTGCTTTGGTTATTCATCATGGGATTTCATGAAATCTGGGACGAATACTTTGGGATTTCAACGATGGAATCGTCTTTTTCGTTCTTGAGGAGAGGCGAGTTGTTCGAGAGCGACGAATCTCTTCAGGTAAAGTCTACCTCATACTGGCGCGTGCCCTGGCATAAGAGCCACGGCCTGCTTCAACTCAGGTTATGGATCTCACTCTTCGAAATATACATGTGGCGGAGGGCTTCCATGTCAAATCCGGGTCGGAGAGTCGCCTTCCTGAAAAAAAGTAGTTGGGTATGAGGTCAACATGGCATTTCTTCAATACAAGCCTAACGTCAACAACTCTGCATGCCCCTTCAGGCGCGTGACGACTCCAATGGTCTTTTCACACACACGCACGCACGGTTGCCTCAAACGTATCGTATCCCTCACACCAGCTTAATGGGACTTGATTTGATCGTCATGAATGGATACTCATAACTGTTAAGTTACATGACCAAGACTTTTCATTTCTCATACATGTATGTAGTGCATCCATCACCCCCAATCATCTCCACCAAAATTCACCCCCTATCCTCACCAACCATCAACCTTCTTTGACGTAAGAGCTCAACACGAATTTACCTCACATCTCTCGTGAGTCGTCATAGGCTGCAACATCCACGCCTCCGTATCCCTTATCGCAGCAGATTAAGTTCATTCCGTGGCTCTGCCCAAACCTCCATCTAGTCATGCCCACGGCTCAATGCTCATGATGTACATGACACGAAAGAGCCCGTACCTCCCATAGCTTCCCATCTAGTCATACACATTGTCGTGATACATACATACATGGAACAAATAAAAGGAACCACAAAAGCAAAACCCAGATCAACGACCAAACCGCCCAAGAAAAAAACGCCGGGACATCCACCAGGCCATGGGCCCGAAATTCGTACATAAGCTCCAAGGGTCCACTCATTGATTCATGGACGAAAGTCGACATTAGTATAGCTCATCAAGAAGAGAAAAAAAAAATAAAAAAAAAAAGCGAGATTCATTTCATCTTTGTAAAATCAGTCAAACATGTCCACTTCCGAAGGCCTCGAACTCCCAGCACCCCGTCGCTCAAGCCGTCTTCGCCGTCTCCTATCATCCGCCGCCACTGAATCCGTGCCCCTCCCACCGGGCGACGCGCTCATTGCACTCCACGTGCCGTGGCTTTCCGACGCCAGACTAGACGCAGGTTGGTGGCCCGCAGGAGCCATGCCCGATGATGGACCAGCTTGTCCGGAGGAATAGTCCGACTCTCTTGTTCTTCTGCCGCCGCCCTTTGCGAATGACGGATGAGGAGGCGACAATGGGGCAAGCTGGTCGTCCTCTTCGGCTTGTCTCTCTGCGGACCGTTCTGCTCGTCTCTGGCCCGAGTCGCGCCTGTACCCTCGGCCATGGCTGGGAGACTCGAGCCCGGATAGACTGCTTTCAGAGTCGGCTCGGCTTCGGCCTCGGCCTGTAGGTGGTCCGCGGGTAGCTCTGGCTTCATCCTCTGTTAGACGACGCAAGGTGACGTTTTTGTCTCGGCCTTCGTGCATCTTGACCTTGACGCTGACAGGCCGGCTTGTGTGTGAGCCGTGATAATCTCTCTCCGACGCAGCAATTTGGCCGGCGCGGACCGCGGCGGCTGCAGCTGCCCTCTCGCCGGCACGTCTTCTTCGGGAGGAGTCTCGACGGCGCGGGCGGCCCTCTTCGGATGACATGTATGAGTCTGCTTCCGAATGATGCAGGAGCCCGTGAGGATCGACAGGCATGGGAGGCATGGACACTGATTCGCGTCTAGACCTAGATCTCGATCGTGATCTGGCGGCATGGGGGCCGGGTCCTGGTACAGGCACAAAAGGCGGTTGTCCAGGAGTGCCTGCCTGGACGGCGGGAGGCCCCGCAGCGTATGAATTCCCAATGGGCCGCGTTTCGACTGTGGACTCTGTGACGCTTGACATTTCCGACATATCCGTAATGGTGGTTCCTGGGTGTCCAGTTCCTCGTCTAATCGGAGGTGGAGGTCTACGCGAGTTTCGTCTAGTTGGTGATGGGAACCCGTCGCCAGTGTATCGAGATCCCGAGACTCCAGACCTCATGTCTTCCTCCTCACGTAATCGTTCCTCTTCTTTTCGCGCACGTCGCTCGGCAAGCTTCTTGTTGAACCAGGCAATCCCTAAACCACCCATGATGCCTTTGGCCAATCCGCCGCTACCACCGCCGCCGCCACGCCCATTACCTGGTGGACGCCTAGAGGGGCTCACATAAGAAGAATAGTCGGATTCGTTGATTTCCCGGCCTCGTGCGTGGAGATGCTCAGGAGTTATCGGCCTTCTGGGTTCGGCTCCCCTTCCGGCTGGGTAGGCCGATGGAGGCAATAAGGAGGTCTCCGTCTCACTAGGTGGTCTGCGAGCGTGGTCGGTATAGTCGCTGCTGAAGTTGCTCACAGTGGTGACGTCGCCACGCCCTGATCTTTGCCGTCGTGGTGTATCGGTTGATACTGCAGAGTATTCTTCATCCCATCTATCATTGCGGCGATTCATCATCCCGGAAACGAGTTTGCCAGCACCAAGGGCAGCGGCGGCTGCTGTCAATATCTTCGCGAATCCGCCGCCACCGCTGTCCCTTTTGGGTGCCTCGGAGTATTTCTCGGTCACGTAGCTCTCCGAGCCGCGTCGAGAGGACGCCATTTCAGGTCCGCGACTACTGATAAAGGATCGAGACCGGGTAGGACTGTGGGCGCGAGGCTTGGCCTTGTCGCCGCGATCTCGGCCGAGCAGAGCCCAAAGTCCTGCGCCTGCGGCAAGGGGCCCAAGCCATTTCATCGAGCTACTGCGTTCTCGTACGGGATCTCGAGAGAAGTACTCGGATTCGGTGACACGGGTGTGACCTCCCTCCGATCGAGAATCCATGTATAGCTCTCGACGTCCTCCGGATCGGTAGCTGAGTATGAAGTAAAGAAGCAGCAAAAAGGCCATCCAGAGCGCGTAGAGAACGAACAAGTACTTGGGTGATCCATACAAGGCAAGGCCAAGCGGCACTTGCACGATACCTAGCAGAGCAATAGCTCTCCCTGACCACTGATGAATCATGATGCGAAGCGATCGTAATTTCGAGATGTGACGGACTAAGCGCCCGCCAACAAGCTGCAGAATGAATAGAACAAAGATGGCGACGCCGATGCCGTGATGCGGATTCGTGAGGCTTCGTTCAGGCCCGACGGCGAAGAAGCCCAGAATAAAGACGGCCAAAAGTAACAGCCCAGAAAGTACGTGAAGCTGTGCATGGTATACGATGGCGTATCCTGGCTCCCGGGAGTAGAAACGCGCCAGCATGACCGCAACAGGCACGAAAAGCAAGAAGACGAGGGCTGCCATGACAGCATGAGCCAGAACAATACGATGATATTGAGGGAGGGTCGCAAACCGATTACCCATGCCTACTCGCAAAGTGAAGAGGAAGAAAGAGGAAAAAGACGTTAGTCACACGGATCTCCTCTACCCACAGCGGGGGTTGTTCATCGTAGAGATATATAGACTCACCATTGTACCGCATGGTCTCAAAGTTGAGACCCTGTAAATTGGGAAGCAAGAAGTTATTCTTGGAATAGTCCCACGTTCCATCCCCGACAGCCATGGTATCAGAACCATAACTCGCAGAGCCAGGCGCAGAGAACTGTTCTCCTTGCGGCGCCATGATGGCTTCCCCTACCCTGCCAGCAAAGGCAGTGGCAGCGAAGCGAACCGCACTCGATTCCAAAGTCCTAAGCGTAGATCCTCTGCTTTCTTTCTCCCTTGTCTCTTTCCTTGCGTTGTATTTCGATGATCTTACTCCGGCTTATTCACTCGAGGTGGTTGCCGACTTGCCTCTGGTATGTGCCGGCACGACGGATTGGACTATCTTTTTCGGTAGGAACCGGGAGAGAATCCGTTTGATTCACGGCAGTTCTGACTTCTGGAATGCGGGATCGCCTCGTGGTTAGGGGCCGTTGAACGGGAGGCTTGAGGCAACAGGAATGAAATGTCGACATGCGAGTGTAGAACACCGCTCGTCTGGTATTAGAACCCCACTTTCGAGGTGCGACAACTTACAAGTCAGGCTCGTTCAATGGTGGATGAGCAGCTTGCCAGCTTCTGCCTTGGAAGATCAAAAAGAATTGAGGAGAAGTTTCGATTCCCAGGTTTTTTTTTTCATAGAGACAATGCACAGTATGGACCACTTCAGATGACGGGTCGTGGGATGCAAGCTTCCCTCATGCTCGCGTCACGGCCTGATGTCGTCGTGCATGATCGTCCTGAGCTGGCGCCGTTGCGCGGGGTGATGAAGCTGGGGCCATTTCCAGCTCGCCAATCGGAGGCCGGATACAGGGGGGCGTAAAGCGGCGCGGGAAGTTGGAACCCTTGATCTGGTAGTGGGGCCACTGGGGCTCACCTGTGGACCGTGGTTCTTCGTCGCTTCGTCCTCGGAGAGGTAGAGCTCCTTGGATGCAGTCCGTCGTCTTTTTTTGGTATGTAGGATTAAGAGTTTGGTACAGAGTATACGTGTAACGTAACGTATTTATGTACAAACTTCCCGGTCCTGTGCGTCACCCTATGAGTTCTGACAATCAAACACAAGCTTCTACTCCATGCCAGCTGCCTTCCATGTGACGCCATTATATTTACTTTCCCCTTTCCATGCAGAATCCTATAGCCCATCTCCCGGCAAACGTATTTCTTCCGTTGAGAAATACCTCGAAGCGTCTACGCCTACTCGTCCTCGCTATCCTCCCCATCGTCATCGTCATTCTCATCCTCATCCTCATCTCCGAACTCGTCCTCGCTTTCCTCCAAACCATCCGGTCTCGGAAGCATCAAGTACCCTGCCAAGCAAGTTATCCTGTTCTGCGTCTCACACGAGCCCAATAACCTGCCCATTGGTTTTTCGGACCCCAAGGCGGCCGCTGAATCGCCAGATGATACAGCGGCAACAAGATTCTTGGTCAAGAGCGCCCACACGCGGATACTGCCCTCGCTGCCTGCTCCGACGAGATACAAAACCCCACTATTGGCCGTGCTCGGTAAGACCAGAATGTCCTTGATCCGACCGGTAATGTTATCAGATGGGCCGCCCACGAAGCCCACCATCTTGGCGATCGGTATCGCATCGGTCTTCGCGCTCTCTTTTTTATCGCTCCCCTCTGGGGGGGCAAGATGCTCTGTTCGAGTCGAAAAAAAGACAACGCGGCCGTCTTCCGTTGCGACAGCAAGTATCGATACGCCCGCGTCCTCATCAATAGTAATGTAGGTGAACTGATGCACTTTGATCCGTCGCTCGCCGCCCATAACGCGACATTTAGGCACGCTGTCCATGCCGAACACAACAACATCGCGGTCGAATCCTACCGCAAATTCGTCCGCTCCATCTGCACTGCCCCAGACCACTTTCCGTCCCTCGCCCGTGGAATGTCTCCCCTCCCCAGCCTGCTGAAGCATATCCTTGCTGAAACTCAGGACACCTGCTTTTTTCCCCGTGACCAAGTTCCACAACCGCATGCACCGTTCGCCCTTGCCCACGCTAATCATCAGCTTCATGCTCGGGTGGATGGCAAAGTCGTTGACGCCAGACGGCGTGCCGCCAAAGGGGGCCGTGTCACCGCTCGGTCGGCCCTGCGCCACCGGCACGGGAACCTTGATTGTGCTCAGGACGGACCAATCCCTCGTGCGGGCCACCGAGATGGTCGAGTCCTCACTCGCTGTCAGCAACTTGGATCGCGTCGGGAACCGCAGCGCCGTCACTGTGGCAGTGTGATGTAACAACGTCCCCAGCTCTCTATTCTTGGAATTCTCTAGGATGGGCCGCGATGCCACCTTGGCCAGTAGGTTTTGGTTCTTGCCGCTCGGGGGGTGTGCCGATAGGCTGTAGATATTGATTCTCTCGTCGGTGCTTCCAGATGCGAGCAGGACTTTTTGCATTTGTCCCGAGACGGGCGCCGTGGGCGGTGATACGGCGACGCATCGAATGGCGGAGCTATGTGCGTTGAAAAGAAACGTGTCTGCGAACTCAATCTTGTCTCCTCCTTCTGTGATCTGGGCGGTCAGTCCATGTAGAACATGGTCGTAGGACCCTGCGATGATCTGCAGCGTTTCTGTCTCCAAATTGCTGATGTCGCCGCCGGATGAAGGCGCTGCTGGCTTGACTTTCTTCTCCGAGGTTTGAGTCTTTGTTTTCTTGACGGGTGCGGATTCGGCCGACTTGGTGTTATCTGGGGCGGAAGCCTTTGTTTTCTTGATGGATGCCGCTTCGTCCGACTTGATGCTCTTTCCCGAGGTTGAAGACTTTGTTTTCGTGGTTTGTATGGATTCGACCGGCTTGCTGCTGCTCTTTTCTGACGCTGAACCCTTTGTTTTCTTGACGGGTGCGGACTCGCTATTACTAGCCGCGGCGTTCCTCTTCCTCTTGGCCATAGCTCGTGACTTGTGTGTTGATCGACAGCGGTAATTGATCGGAAGCCGTTAGGTGTGTGAAAATATGTAATTGGAGAGCATCGGCGGGCTGGCGATGTTTGACGATATTGCAGCCAGCGTTAGGGGCGACGGGAAAAAAGTTTCTATGGGGCACTGCTGATAAGATAAGATAAGATAAGAATATGCTTTAACCCACTTATTGTGAATAATGCCCCTGGGGCTTGAACCTTCCCTAGGAACATATGTACATACCTACAGTAGCATCTCTGAAACTTTGTATGTGGACTATGTATCTTCAAGAAGAAAAGGGAAAAGAAAAAGCATCAGTATGTACTCTTCGAAAACCTTGCGCAACACCATGACATGATACACTATTACGATCAAATCAAATACTCGCCGCTAAACCCAGTATGTAGCACAATATCTAAACAACAAAAAGGGAACACACGCCTCTAAATTCCCCTACATATTTAGTTGTACAGACAGAAAATGCTGATTCTACATCCGTTCACATGCAGCACGCCAATGCCATGGGCAAATAAAATCACTGCAATGAATGTGCACACCCATCACTGAGTCGCCCCCCTCCTGGCCTCCATTTCCAAAGCACCCAGACTAGGAAACCGCTTCGCAAAATCTGCAATATAATCCGCCTTTTCTTGCGCCGACATCTCGATAAGAGGTTGGTGCGGGAGATCCATCGCAATGAGTTGCTCAGCCTGTGTCGCCGGGTTCTGCTTCACGGGGGAGACAGGGCGCGCTCCTGTAGTGGAGAGGTTGTTTAGGTGTGTGGGCTTCTTCTTCGGGGCTGGGGGCGGTGCTTTGGATCCGGCGGGTTTGGCAGTAGAGGATAGTGCTGATGGTGCTGCGGGATGGGACGGCAGGACGTGCGCTGTTGAAGGCCTGGTGTTTGTGGGCCGAGTGCCGTTGTAAGGAAGCCCGTTGTAGGGACCTGGTTTGGACTCGGCGGGCTTGCGCGGTAGACTTGGAGGTGCGTTTGAAGACGGCGTCGAGGTTGAGTCGTCTGTGTATTTGCCGTATCCCTGTGCAGTTCGTTGCACGACTGTGGGCTTGTTCTGGTCCTCGTTCAGCAGGCTCTGCATGCGGCTCTGGATAGTGCTTGCGGTGCGAGGAGGGCCGCCCACGTTTTTGGGTCCGGGAGTCGGCTTGCTGCTGGGAGACGCGATACGACTTCGGTACTCAGCCTGAGCCGCAGCGACCCGCTTCTCTTCTTCTTCAAGCTGTTTCCTCTCTACTTCTCGTCGCATCTCCGGAGTCATGTCGTCGTCGTCAATGTCTACGAGGACATTTGAAGTCTGTCCAGTGACGACATCTCGCAAATCGGATCGAGCGGACGACTCAGTAGCAGCTGGTCCCGTATTGTAATGTGTTTCAGGTGAACCGACGTCGACATTGGTCACCTCTTGAAGAGAGCGAGTCTCGAAGCGATGGATGGCGCCACTGAGCTTCTTTCCTGGTTTCTGCGGTCCTGGGCTTCCCGATGCCAGCGTCCTATCGAGGTCGACTTGTTTCAGGCGGGGCATGGCCTTTGCATCAGTAACATCCAGCAATAACGAGTCGTCATCCATGTGCTTTGGCCGGGGACTGCTTGAGATGCGGGATGGTGAGATCGTCCCGGGCATTTTTGACGCATGTGGCAGGGGTTGAGTGGAAGACTTCTGTGGCTTCTCTAGCTCCCTCTCGCGCAGGAACTCCAACGTGCTCGAATCAAAACCTGTGCTTGCTGGTCGCGGTCGGATAGTGGATGTACCTGATGACCTCGTCGCTGCGTTATCACCGGCGTGTGCTTGCCGACGGCTGTCCTCTAGTGACGGTCTGGACGAAAGTGATGGCCGGCGCAGATGTGACGGGCGGACGTGTACAGGCAATACACCTGAGCTGGCGTGTTTGGGCGAACTAGCTCTCGGCAGGCTTGTCTGGCCATACTGCGTATCTGCTTGTGGTGGTGGTGCTCGGGAAGACACATCCGAGGTCATTGTTCCCGTGGACACGTACTTGGGCGCAGTTTGCGAAGACATGGCTATCGCCTCCAAGTCCGGGTTGCTCCGAATAATGGCTGATGCTCGACTGGACGGGACGTGTTCTTTCTGTGACGGTGCTGAAAAGGGTGACTTTGATGATTGTGACCTTTCAATAGGAGGTGGCGGATGGTTTTGAGCATGATGTGCTAGGGGCGTGACGGAATGCGGTCTCACAGTATGCGATGGCTTCGTCTGACTTGTCAGTGAAGAGGCAATTGCAAATGCTTCGTCAGCCGATCGCTCCGAGTTCTGCTGTTGCTGTTCGATCGGCTTGTTTTCAGTGTTGGGCGAGTTTGCTGACGCATCAAACTCAAACTTGGTCCCTTTGTCGTGGAGCAATGCAAACTGATCCAGCGTTGGAAAACGAGACGATATTTCGTCAGCATCAGCCATCTTCTGAGCACTTGCTGAG
Source organism: Claviceps quebecensis (assembly GCA_004016085.1). NCBI lineage: Eukaryota > Fungi > Ascomycota > Sordariomycetes > Hypocreales > Clavicipitaceae > Claviceps > Claviceps quebecensis. Next base: position 13,871 of record QEQW01000497.1, read on the forward strand.
TCGAGAGCAGCGAATGGATCACCATCTGTCACTTTCCGGGCCGAGGAGTCTTGCTGTCGCGACGGTCCGGGTGAAATGGCGGGACGGCCGCGTCGCATGGGCACTATATCCGGGAGGCTTGGCTTGTCGTCCGGAGGGGGCGAGTATACAGCTCCGACGATAACTCCTGCTTTTGATTGCTGCGCCTTCGGTGGGGATGTTGTGCTCGTACTGTAGGATTCTTGCTGCCCTTTCCCAGAATAAATCTGTGCACAAGGATGGTTCGTTAGCGTGCGTCCTTTCTTATAGAATGCAAAGATTGCGCAAATAGGAATGCCTTATTACATCCTGTATCGGAACTTCTCTGCCCTGCATGGCACACGCCTCCAGAAGCACTTGATAGATGTTCGGCCGCGACTGCATGTCCTCCCGCAGCATGGACCCTCGAGATCTGTCAGCATTGCCTGTTCTCTTTCTGTTCCTGACCTAAAAGCGATGTCGCATAGCACAGCACACAGATTTACATACCGATGAGTTTTTTGAGTCTGTCGGAGAATGTGGGATGATGGGGATACTTGAAACTAGCGTTCATGATGGCCAACTGGCCCTGATCTTCGAAAGGCGTGGTGTAATAGCAGAGTTTATACAAGAAGACACCCAGCGCCCATATGTCCGACTTCTCGTTCAGAGGCTGTTTCCGATAGACATCGACCATTTCCGGCGCTCGGTATTGCAACGTGGTGTGCTTCTGAATATCCTCGTCCATGAGTCGACACTCGACCACCGTCGTCGGTGCAGGGCGAGGAGGCGCAGTAGACCCAAAGTCGCAGACCTTGAACCGCTTGGACGAACCATGCTTGACGATGAGAACATTTTCGACTTTCAAATCCCGGTGCAACAATGGCGGCTTCAGGTAGTGCATGCAGGCTACGCCCTCGGCAACATCTGCAAAGATGTGCAGGATCTCTGGCTCCGTCAGGCGATGTTGCAAGCGCGTGTTCATGAAATCAATCAAACCGCCACCGTCACAGAATTCCATGAGTAGAAAGACTTCGTAGCCACCGTTCTTGAGCTCCGAGGCGTGAGAATCGATGTATGTGACAATCGGCCGGTGACCCTTGAGGCGCTTCATAGTCTCAACCTCTATGCGCATACCCCGCAGCGACTCTTTGTCGGCCACAGCAACGCGCTTCAGGACGGCCAAGTCGTTACCGTCAATGGGCGAAGAAAGCTTGACGAGATAGACGTGGGCAAATCCGCCCTCTGAGAGATATTTCTGTATCACCACCCGATGGCTGCCCACTTGGATCTTGGTCCCAGGCGAGAAAGTGCCGGCGGGAGCGCCGTGGGACGGCATGACGTGCGGTGCGAATCCCCCGTGCGGTCCATGTCTGGACCCTGGAACTTGAGCCGGCTGATAGCCGTGAGAGGCCATGGTCGCGGCGGCGTCTTCAGTCAGTCACCGCCAATGCAATTGACATGAAGGGGTACCAATCGTCGCGGTGAGAGGGGAAGTGGAGCGAAGGCGAGGCGGCGGGGTGAAGTGCGTTCGTGGACGTCAAGCCGACTTGACGACAGTATGTCCAGTCGAGTCAAGCAAGGGTCGAGAAATCGGCAGCTGGTAAAGGTTTCGCAATTGGATACGTAGCAAGTCGAATAGGAGAGGCGCAGGCACCGTGTCTGCGCTTTGTAGTGACAGTCTGGTCGAAGCGGTCGAAGCGGTCGAAGCCGACACAGGCTGGTGAAGGGAGGCAACTCGTTGCAGCCGTGTCTCTGGTCTACGGAGTAGTGCTTCCAGGCAACAGTGAAATGATCTTGGTGTTTGCACTGTGGCAAGCTGTCAGCTCGACTCCTGATTAGTGGGGCGTCGAGCTGGTTGAGCTACAGAGCCTACAGTGTACTGTGTGCAATCGCAGCCATGATCCATTGCAAATTCTATTACGTGCCTCCTAGTATGTAGTTGATGTGCCGATGGTACATTTGGCGATTACCTCACTGGTGACTGGTACCTATTCTACAGTCCCTTGGCAAATAAAACACTACCCGACACGTCATAACTTCACTCCTACGTATTCAAGCCAATTTACCTGCTAGAGAAGCGCAATTGATTAGGCAAAACTGAAGAAACTGTATGCCTACGCGCAGCGGAGGCGCAATTTCATGTTTGCCTCTTTATTAAAACCTGAGCTTCAATCAGCAACCGGCAGAAGAGCCTCCATATTGCTTACGGGTCTGGTCTGGGACTTGGAGTGCGTATATCACAAAAGAGGTCGCACTTACTCAGCAACCTGAAGTAATTTTGTCAACGCATTAGCAAGCAATCTTTCGAGATGAAATAGCAAGACTATACAAGTAAAGCATGCTTGGGAGTTCGACTACGTTGGACCGACATATATGTGCTCAAATGGAACGTCAGCGGCAACCGCCTAAGTGGCGCAAAGAAGAATCGCAAGGCATACAATCATAAGTCCGTGAGAACGTGAATGCTTCAAGAATGTAAAGATCCAACAGGCCCACGAGCTTCACAACCTAGCCTTTGCTTCGCTCTGTGATGCCTCCCACCGCCGATTGATACTCGTATTCTGCCAAAATATCCACGCCGACACCACGATAGCCAAGGGCGGACACGCCAGCAGCATCCAAGACCACCAGTCCGGGCTCGACCGCCTCAACTTTCTCACAGCCTCGTCCAGACTAGTTGCTAGTTCGTCCCTCGAGCCATCATTCCACAAGACCACGCCGTTGCCCTCGCCGCGCTGTAAGCACCGCGCCGCCTTGACCCTCACATCCATCTGGCTCTTTACCCTGTTTTCGGCGTCTTCCTTGCTCAGGTGCGCGTCCCGCTCCATCAGCCGCTGCATTTGAATATCAGGATCCCTCACGGCGACTACGAGTGTCGTGCCGCAGAAGCGATCGAGCTTGCTCTCAAACAGTAGCGGCACATCAACTACCACGGCCCAGCATCCGCGCAGGTAGCACCCCACGAGCGCCTTGAGCATCTCCCACCTCACGGCTGGGTGTACAATGCCGTTGAGCACCGCCCTGTCGCGTCGCAGGTCAGGGGTGTCGCCGAAGACGCGCTTCCCCAGGACGGGCCTGTTGAGGGGCCGGCCCTTGCCGTGAGGACCATTTGGCGGCATCGAGTCTGAAGGCGGGACAAGGAGGTCCGGCGTCGTAGGTGCAAAGTGCTTGACGATTGCTACATAGCCTGCCGTGCCGGGCTCGACGACTTTGCGGGCGAGAACATCGGCGTCGATGACGGGCAGCTGATGCGGTGGTGAGTGGAGGAGGGAGGAGATGGTGGATTTGCCGGTGGCGATGGACCCGGTGAGGCCTATTACGAGCATGTTGAAGGCTGCCTCTGGTTTTCCTCGTGTCTCTTCTTGTGTCTTGCGTCTTGGGTCTGTATTTTTGTGAGCTGCTTTTGTTGTCGTTGTTGTAACTTGTTGGTGTTGTTCAGTCGCGTTGCATCTGATATAGCGGGATACCTTGTTGCTTTGAGAGTGACGTAGGACGGTCGAACAAGCGCTGCCCAGTGCCAGTGGCGTCAGTGGCGTGTTAAATGCCCAACCTGGACGTGGTGACAACTGATCAGTGATGCTCATGCCGGGTCTGGTCGAATACATCTCGAACACAATAACGATATATTCAATACATGCACGGATACGATGAGCAGACACGAGTAAAAACCACTCCAACAAAGAATGATAAGCACATGTACATGGCAGACGCGTGTTTCGAGCTGTGATATATGATGTACCTAGGTAGTTAGTAATGTACACGCACTTAGTGCATGCTTCTGATTACCCTGTGGTCACCTACATACAGTGGCCCCAAGTGAATAACGCGAAAATCTCTCCACTTTTCGTCGCGACGCATCGCCGATATCAACAAGGCCCTAGACAAACTCGCCGAGTCCAAGCAACCTATGACCCTCACAGAGATCCGCGCCCAGTTACCGTACCAAATCAGCCCCGAAAACGCCCCTGTATTCCTCGAGGATCCTCCCGGCGTGAGTCTCCCACGGTCCACCCCATCGACCTGGTTTCGACATGCGGATTCCTCTCGAGAAAGACGAGAAAGGGAAGGAACTCCAGCCGCCGCACGGCCCGCTCTACGACATGTCCCACGAAGAACTCCTCGTACTTCGAGCCACCCTCACTGACCTCCTCGACAAGGGCTGGATTCGTGCCTCCGCCTCCTCTGCCAGCTCGCCGGTTCTGTTCGCGCGCAAGCCCGGCGGTGGCCTCCGTTTTTGCGTCGACTACTGCGGCCTCAACGCTGTCACCTCCAAAGATCGCTATCCCCTGCCTCTTGTGACGGTTACCCGTAACTGCTCTGTCCGTTGTTTGCATGTACCTACATATCCCGCAATAAGCTGGTTCTCATCAGCTTCACCTACCCCGAGGACCCAGTTGTCTGCTACGACAACCCCGTCCAGAATCATGCGCTTGACGCGGCCAGGAAACATGGACAGGAAGGTATTTCCAAGCACCGTGCCATACGATGTGCCGTAGTACTGCAGCCTCGGCTGCGGCGTCCCGCCAGCGTCGTGATCATCAACATCATCAACACCCTCACCACCACCGCCAAGAGGCCGCTGCAATACAGATTCCATGGCATCCAAAACTTCCGTTCTCGCCGCGCGCCGCCGCAACACCTCAGTCTCATCTACAAGCCGCAACATGTCTCGCGCCACTGATGCCGTCGCCGTAAATTCATGCATATTGAAGACGACGCCCCCCTTGCGATACTCCGCGCACTGCAGCCCATGGGCTGTGGTCCTCGCCAGCGCCCTCTTGAGTGCCGCCGTGTCCAGCCCATCCAGCGGTCGCGCTCCTCGCGCTTGCCACTCGGCCGCCCGCCTCGCCGCCTCGCTGGTATAGCAATCCGCGCGCGGCGTGCTCAGGGCCACACCGCGGGTATCAAACGACAGCACGTCGAAGCGCCTCCCGGGTGAGTCCAGCATGCTCTGAATGTACCGCCCATTCTTGAGCATGTGCACTACACCCGAGTCCCCCGGCCCACCCGGGTTCACCATGACAGTGCCGCCGTGGCGAGGATCGCTGCCGGGAACCGTCGCGGGTACTTTCAGCACCGCGAGGGTGACGGTGCGGGTGTCGGTACGGTTTAGCCAGTCAAGCGGCATATGAATGCGCGCGCACTCGAAGCCGTCATAGCATTGGACGTACTGGAGGTGCCATGATGGTTGAAGCGAGAGCCAGTCGAACCCGGGTCCGGATGACTCTGAGTAGGAGGCTGCCGCGGAGGAGCCGAGTAAGATGGCTAGTAGGAGTGACGACATAGGCGTGCATTTCATTGTAACATTGTTTGCGGTTCAAACAGGAACAACGGCTATCGGATGGGGGAAAACAATAGGATAATTGGGGTTCAAGGGTCCTAGGTACGTACAGTATGTACTAAGTCCTACCCTACCGTCGCATCGAGGTGGCGGGCCGCGGCATTCCACGTGCTTTCGATTGCTTATATCCCCACCCAACATGCCAACGGAATGCGCCAACGTTTTTTAACGTTGCCACCGAAGATGTTTAAACAAAGATGCTGTATCTTTCGAGAGTCTTGGGCTTTTGGCCATACCTATACTGGCTAAGAGCGCCCTTCCCTTAGGTGCGTACAGTAGCTTCCGCACATGTTGAACTTCGATCATAGAGGAGGTGGCCACATTGTTTTGAAAGCATATCGATGACATAGGTATGTAAGTACGTATTCGACACTAGACCCAGAGGCGTTTGGGGTCTTGGCAACGCGCACGGATTTCATTTGTGATCACTTCAAAGTTTCTATCGTCGTAGGTAAGTCTCGATTGATACGACTCGTGATCCACCTCGCAGATCGAACGGATGGCGGTAAAAGTTTTCCTCTACATAGAAGTGCACAGAACAGATGTATGTGATAATGTGATCTTGACGAACAGGTTATGTATTAGCCCCCTTATGCGAGTCATCGAAGAGTGGCAAAATTGCAAAAGTCGGTTCAAGAAAGGTTATCCACGTACTACGGCACATTGGCAACAAGCTTTGGCCCCGATATGTGATATGTAGTGAATACTATTTGCACGAAGCAGAATCTCTATTAATCCTCGATAGACGATGAGCAAGCACACTCACAGAAGCCGTTATATCGTCCCACTTAAAGCGTTAGCTGAAATGTGTCGAAAAAGTTTCCATTCCGAGGCTTCAATTATTGGGCGAACACGTTCCAGAAGATGAAGCCGTATTTTGGCACCGGTGGCGAAGAGTCATGTCCACCATAGTATTCCCCGTCTCAGCATTCAGTAGGAAACTGAGATTCATTGGCAGCGTTGCTTCATTATAAAAGGGAAGACGTCTGCCCCGAAATCGTAGTAATGTAGATACACTCAAACGAGAATTACCACAGGCTTCTCTCACATACTCATTTCATCAATCACACACATTTCATAAGTCTCTATATACGACACCATGAGATTCTCTATCTTTTCAACAGTCGCCACGTTATTGGCCGTAGCTAGTGCCTCACCAACTGCCAGAGCGACCAACGATTTCCAATCCGAGATGCTGGCCTCACACAACTATTTTCGCGGTCAACACAGCGCGAACCCGTTGACTTGGGACTCTGCGCTTGCCCAATCGTCCCAAAGCTGGGCAAATACATGCAACTTCTCACACGA
>QEQW01000498.1:0-20458 GCA_004016085.1 Claviceps quebecensis
CTCGACTCTCGCTCATTGATAACACTGCAAACCGGGCTTTCAATGCTGACTGTCGTCATTTTAGTCTTTAGGAATCTAGAATTCTGAATGACGCTCGGCCCCGGCGGTCGGACAATCCCCCTTCATATTCCTACAAGCTAGATGGTTTACAACTTTACTTCTTAAGCTTCCACATCCTAAGGCTCCTCAGGAATAGGAGCCAAAAGACAGTCGCCAAATGCATTGGGCCCTAGGCCGACTTGGCAGTGAACGCAGCCTCCGTTGACCAAAGCACCTGCCGCACCCAACATTGGCGTTGCTGAGTGTTCGCAGTTGAAATAGTTGATGCAGGTGTCGGTGTACAGTTTTGTAAAGTATGCTAAAGTGTCATCGTCGTTACCACCACTTGAGTACATCACACGGGCACATGTGAAGGTGTAGTCCACGGTGCCAACGGCCAAGACGGCGGGCAAAGCGGCCACGAGGAAGGTGATAGCGGCTGAAAGCTTCATGATCTGCGGTGTTTGTTAGGCCACGACATTGAAGATGATTTACGAGGACGTGGAAACCCATAGGAAGCGATGGAAAGACGTGAGGCAACTGACGTAGGTTGGTTTTTGGTCTAGTGGATTGGGGTCTGAACTCTGAAGTTTGAACAGAGAATCGTGCCGGTGCGTATAGGCAAGTAAAGGACCAAGCAGTCCTTGTGCCCAAGCCAAAACAACGCAGACCATTATATACGAAAGATGCGCATGACGCCAGAAACATCTCCTTGCTCAAACTTCGCCTGACTGCAACACTGATTGCATCTGCGGCATCCGAGGGACCGAGTTTGGCAGAAGCCCTACTACCCCTCCCCCTTTCCGATTTTTTAAATTCACAAATCTTGCCGTCTACTGGACACAATGACGAGTGGCTGATTAAGATTTAAGAGAGAGGCACAGCTTGCCGTTTTCGAGCGGGGGTTCGAGTCTCGAGATGACTGGTTTGTATGAGATGTCTGCACTCCTGATTCCTGAACCATGCCTACTTATGTGCCAGTTTTCCACCCCAGCCGGGTTACCAGAAAAGAGGAGGACGGGACGACAAGATCAGATGGGGTCAAAAAGCTGCCCTGAACGGCTTTATCGCTTGCATCTATATTTATGGATTTAAGTGCACACCTCGCCGGAACTCAAGTCTCAACCGCGTGCGTCAGGAAGGCTGACTCCTGAGGAAGCACAGCCGATATGGGAAGTAGCACCGAATTGGTCTTGCTCGTTAACTGAAAGTTTAGCTTGAACCGGAACAGGGGCCGGCCATCAGCAGCGAGGCCTTGTTCCGGAATCGGATACCGTCCGAGGCTTCAGTATTCACAACTTCACTCGGTCCGACGACCACGAATGCCCTTGAACTGTCCTTGACTTACTCCAAATTGTCACACAGCATTTTAGAGATTTGGGCGGCTCGTTCGGGAATTTGGAAAGAGCGGCTGCAACGTGCGCAGCGACGCCTCAAAGTCAATAACCTCAACCATCTTTCCGGGTGTGAGCTCCGTGGCCCTGCAAAATATTGTCTGCCGTCGGGCTATAGCATCCCCGATGGCGTTTTAGCTGGTTCATAGCTGTGTAGTTAAAAGTTATCGGTACCAAATTGCACCTGGCGGGCCTTTTTCACACTAGGCATTATCATGTAGGTACAATGCCACTGTGTGTTAGCCTATTAGGCGTCCAGAATCGAGGATTCAAGGAGGCATGTCACATGGTCACCGGTGATGCATGACCCCTGGCCCCATAGACTATAATTACAGTCTTATAGACAGAAAGGCGATACTTCTATAGCTACATCATTCTTAAGTAACGCACGCTTTTGCGCTCGTCTCGTTTCAGGAAAAAGAGAAAAAAGCTTGGGACGGTGACCTGGGATGGACAGGGGCAAGCCGGAGCGTCAATGATATGTATGCCATCCGGTAGACTCCGATTTGATTTGGAAGTCTCCACGGGACTTGATACTCCCCGCAACGTATCTTCAGGATTTCTGCTGGCATCAAGAAGCAGTCACGGCGCACGCTCTCATTTGAGGACAATCGGCATATTTTTCTTCGCTTCAGACTTGACGATGCACAGAATGCCCTCAATGGCAACAAGCCCCGAGCGCTAGTATGTATTCAGCCTTGTTACCCTTGCTAGGCTATAATGTCATTCTTTGTTTTGCATTTGATCTTATTCTATTTCATTTTGCTGAAATTTTGTCACGACCAAAAACAGGAGCTGAGGAGCAACGTGCCGTCTAGGCGGCAGAGAAAGAAACGGCCACCTCGAGACTTGATCAATGATTATCTCGTGTGTAATGAACCAGAAGCCAAAACCACAAGTCACTATGTACCGATTCAGTGGCAAGTTGGCAACTCGTATGACTGATTTGGTCCCATCCCCGTTATCAGAAAAGATGACTGAGATTCAAAGACGAGACGATTGTACATCATGTGCAATATGACAGTCTTGAAATATTTGATGTGTCTCGAAGATGACGTTCGGGCTTCTTGAAAGTCCTACACCTAGGTAGGTATCTATTTCGACACCGCGAGAAATGGGTAAGTAAATTGTCCGTACTAGCATCACGAATGATAATACCAGAAGAAGGCTACAGTACTAACAACATCGCCTTCAATGCAACATCTGAACCGTCAGATCACGTTTCACCCCTGCCCACCAGCCCGGTCAGCGGGACGCACTCCATGATATCATAATGCAGATGCGGTACGGATGGCCCCGAATTCATATAGCCCCAGACACGACGTGCAACTCAGATTTGCAGCCTACGTCAGTCGTTCTTCGTCAATTTTACTTAAGAACTCGCTTTTTTTTTTCCCTCGTGACAGTGTATGTTCTTGCTTTCCTTTTTTCTCCTCCTTCATGCTAGTTGGTCCAGCTCACATGATACATCATAGTTACAAGTATGCAGCTCCGTGCTTTTTTCATCAACGCCATCATGGCGTCTCTGGCTGCGGCCAGATACGTCCCCTCGGACCCCAAGACCTGCTATAAAGACCAAGTGAATAAGAAGAGAGATCTGGAGCAGAGCGAAGCGAATTTTGAGCTCTCGCCACGAAATCCCATGGGTGGTAGTATCGCGAGGCGCTTCACGGGGAGACGACAACCTTGCCTTGATTGCTGCGAGGCCTCTGCTTTGTTTTGCCATTCAGCGTGCCGAGCTCGATTCTCCGGTGCTGGTGATGTTAGTTGTTACCTCAGAGACCTATCCGTTTCTTGATCGCTTGCTGCCTTTCATTGTGCATCGCTGACAGTTTCTTCTTCTCCTATTGTTTTGTCGTCGATTAAATACAGGCATTCTGGTTACTGGCCGCTTGCCAGAGCGGCTGCTCAGCCTGGGAAACCGGCTGCATAGCTGCTTGTTACACCTTCCCTGAGTAGATGCTTGTCAAAAAGGATCTGATGAGGGAAAAAGGTTTAACTTACATTGGACTGCATCAAATCTTCTACAGGCGGACTTCTAAGTACGCATCGCAGTGTTCTGAGATCTATCATGTCGTTTATTCCTGCTTTTCTGCAGATAATACTCTTTTCGTTATTGGGATCAACATCAACGCTTCGTTTATGATCTTCATGCAGTCCTGGGCTTGCTCGGTTGGGGAAAAATCCCTTTCCAGCTCAGAGCTAAAGAGATTACTGTTTTGTCAAAACCATCACTGTCTTTATTATTGGTAACTTACCTCATCATGAGTTAGCTTATAAATCTTCATTATGAATACATACTCAAGAAAGCTAATAAACTATAAATGCTGCTCGGGCTTTCGCTTCGATCACACGAGAGCGACAACTGACCACTAAAAGGAGGGCACAGAGCAGGGACAATATGATATATCACCGCGTCTTCAACCCTTGCAGAATACTCGACACTGATTGATCCAGCTGGGTATTGAGCTCACAAAGCAGACTGCGAAAACCGACAAGCAGTCTATCGACCATATCCTGCCCACCCACAGCGCTCGTCACCAAAATCTTCATCTGCCTTCCCGATTGCTCCGTCGGACCCGGAAACTCGACACATGTGACCAGAGGACACGTGTGCGTCATCTTCTCGTCGTACAGCTGGAACTGAGCGACTGTATCTCCGGGAAAGTCGTATACCGGAGCGGCTGGCGCACTCAGGTAGTGAATGACAGAGCCGAACTGGGTGTCGGACGACCACGCCGTGCTCTTGGCCACGACATCGGGCCAGTCGGCCGTGTCGCCCGTCATAGTATGTATGTGCTGCTGATGAAGCCAGTGAAGCAAGTCACTAGTCTTCCAGTCGCGCCGCAGGGGAACGCGGACAGGAACGTAGTTGAGAGAGCAGCCAACCATCTTGTCGATGCCGTCCAATGCCAAATGGCGGTTCCGCACCAGCTGCAGGAAGAGTACATCCTCGCTGTTAGTCTCTCGCGCGAGGCACATGGCCCAGGCTGCTTTGGCCACCGTGGCCATGGTATAGCCCGGTGCAGGCTCCGGCAAGGGAATATCGCACGTGCTGGTTACCAGCCGCTCGGCGTGTGCCCGGTCTGTCATGGAGATGTACTCCTCCTGTGGAACAAGATAGGTCATGGATGATCCCTGCAGCACGTCTCGCCACATGCCAAACACGTCCGGCGTGCTCTGCGCGACTCGACCCAGCGCAAAATCAGCGTAGTCAAGACTCGGTACCGGCTTCCAAGAGCAAGCGGCATTTTCTAACGCGGAGCGCCAGTCCGCCATGATGCGCATGACGGAAACGCCATCAAATTGAGCACGCTGAACCCTGAGTAGAAGTGAGATACAGTCGCCTTGTCTGTCCAACATCAAAATGAGTTTAGTAACGGGCAGCCCAAATCCCGCCGCCTTGTCGGCTGCATCTCGACAGAAGAGCTCCATGGTGGCGGAGACCTCGGCCTCATTGGTTTGTATCTCCTGCGACGGCAGATCAAAGTCGCAGAGCGTGAGCTGCACATACGTATTCTCCAAGGGAACGAACGCGGTACGAAGAATTGAGTGAAGCTTGACGACTCGCGATGCGGCCGCCTTGAGCGCTTCCGATGCCACGGGCTTGGAAAAATAGAGACCGAAAAATGCTTCGTGTTCAGAAGCAAGTGCCATGTGCTGGTAATATGTCGTCGGGGCAATATGTGTAATCTGGTCCTCTCGGAGATCCCACTTGGTGCAGAGCTCGGGCAACAAGGACAGCAGTCGCTTATTTATTACAGCACTAGCTTCTTCCAACCGAGTCCGTGAACTGGTTTCGTGCTGCCCTTGCTCTACAACACGAGCCAGGTCGGATACCCGCGAGTGCTGGAAAATAATTGGGACGGAAACCTCCCACCCACGTCGACGCGCTGCGGATGCAAGGGTCATGGCCGTGAGAGAGTCCATTCCCAGTCGGAATAGATCCTCATCCAAGGAAATGGAAAGAGGAGGTTTCTGCAGAACCTGGCCCACAAGCTGTTGCAGCTCGGCCTCTATGGCGGTCGATGCGGATCGGTGCGACAAACTCGCCGCCATATACGCCTCGATCTCCTCGTCGGACAAGGATGCTACGCGGTCTCGCAGTAGGTTTCGGTCAGCCTTGCCCGTGGCGGCCTTGGGTAGATAGGCAAGTGGCAGTATGATGGATGGAATCATGTACGTAGGCATGGCCTCGCGCAATTTCGAAAATGCTGCCTTGGCTAGTGCTGCAAAGGCAAATGAGGGCGGAGGGAACAGATTCATAGTTTCGCCGGCAGAAGGACTACTTTCGTCTGTCTGCAAGATCAGAGCAGCCAGAACAGCGCCAGCCACCTTTTTGACCACAAGAACAAGGACTTGGGATCCGGGGAAGACCTGCGCTACCTGGCTCTCCACCTCGCCTGGCTCAACCCTCTGCCCTCGTACTTTGACCTGTTCATCGTTGCGGCCGACGAATGTAAGGAGACCGCTACTCACATGCTGTCGGACCAAGTCACCAGTCTTGTAGAGTCGAATCGACGACCCAGGACCGCGTAGCTTCATGAGCCACGCAGGAGGGCTGATAAAGGCACTAACCGCTCGCTCCGGATCTCCAAGGTACCCCCGGCCCACGATCGGCCCTTCCAATATCAATTCTCCTATTGCGCCCGGCGGTGCCAGTAGCTCGTGGTTGTCACGATTCACAATCCAGGCCACGCATCCGCTTGGCAGTCCGATACACCGCGGGTTGTCGGAACGAGTCAACGGATCCGTCACCGTACTAATCAAAGAGCACTCGGCGGGACCATAGCCTTGGATGAGGCGCACTCGATCACACCAAGTCTCCAGGTCCGTCGGCGAGAGCGCTTCGCCCGCAAACACCAGTGTCTTGAGATGCGGAAACTCCTCGGGCTTGAATAGCCGTGCCACCGTCGGAGTCCAGAGCGCCCAATTAACCTTCATTCGCTCGGCAGCTTTCGCCAAATTGCCCGTTCGTTCCTCTTCGGAGGGGACACACACGCAGCCTCCCATGCGTAGCGTGACGAGAACTTCCGTGACGGGAATGTCCCACGCGTGTGATGAGAATTGCAAAACACGGGACGTCGAGTCAATATGCAGACGCGAGGCCATGTATTTTGCAGCCGTAGATAGACTGCCATGCTCGACGATGGCGCCCTTTGGTTTTCCTGTCGATCCAGACGTGAAAACCAAGTACGCTGCATTAGTCGCTTTGAGCGGTCCAGTCTGCTGAGTATCTTGCTGCTTTGCGACAAGAATCCCCCGGGTCAGCCAATCCCCGACTTCAACCACGTCTGTGAAAAAGCTCGCGACCTTGGACCGGGTCTGCGCCGAAACGATTATCACCGGAGGCCCTATAGCTTGAACAATGGCGCCAAGTCGCGCTGCAGGGTGTGTAGAGTCCATTAGTACAAACGACGAACCGGACTTGAGAACTGCAAGCATGGCCACAGGAGTCCAGCGAGTCTTTTCGAGAACGACTGGAATGGTGACCTCAGGCCCGGCCCCCTTGCGTACGATTTCCTGGGACAATGCTGTACTGAGCTCATCCAGCTGCTTATACGTGAAACTTCCATCCCACGCGCAGACCGATGGAGATTCTGGGCACCTGATGCATTGCTGATGAATCGTGTCGTGTATAAATTCGGCCACTTGAGGTACCATGCAGCGATTCTGTGCAAATACAATGTTCATCTGATCTTCATCCAACACTTGCAAGGCACGTAGAAGCTCATGGGGTCGCTCCAGGGTTCTCTGAAGGACGAACCGGAAAGCCTTGGCAATGGTGTTGGCAGAGACGCTGCTTAACAACGACGTGTGGTACGATAGCTGCATCTTTATCTTATCCGCGCGGTTGAGAATATTCAACGTGATCGGGTACTGTGGCAATAAAAAACAACCCAAAACCCGAATTTGTGACGCGGTTAGAATACACGAAGTCATGACGCGTTAGGGAATAGCAGAAATTGGTATAAAGGTATAATGACTTACCTCGGATCGACTCTGGACTGAATCACCGACCAGCCTCAGTGCAGATTGAGAGGCATGGTCCTCGGGCTGGTCATTGACGACCGTGATTAAAGTGTTGAACAGATCCCCGGCAGAAGACCCAATGGAGTGAAGCGTTTCGACGAGCGATTGATGCTGATTATCGAGACTGTTGATGAAGTTCTCCTGATACTCATACATGGTGGAGAGAATTGATAGATGGTATGCGAGTTTGACTCGGCCTATGAGCATATTGAACAGTGGACCGACCACGTTCTCGACGTTGGCCACAGGGACATGCCGCCCGGAAGTCATGTAGCCGAAACAAACCTCGTCTGTGGCAGTATAACGCTGCACGATGATGGCCCAAACTACGTGCAGAACCACCGTCACCCCAAGCTTGTGCTCCTCGCAGAACTGAGTCAGCTTCGCAATTGAGCCCAGCTCGATCTCAACTGCCCCGAAGTACTGTTTGTCCTGACCGGGCTCGTCCTGGATGGCAGGAAATAAGGAGCCCGTCGCCCCTTGCAAGTATGAGCTCCAATACTCCTGAAGTGACTTCTGCGAGCGTTTTTCTTGCAGGTACGAAATATATTCATGGTACGCTGGCGGCTGGGCCAATTCGTCCAATCGTCCCTGGTAGGCTAGTTCCAAATCGCGTCTGATGATATGCAGTGAAAGGCCATCAACAAGCGCATGGTGAATACGGAGACATACCGTAACGTCGTCCGCTGACCGTTGAAACACGGCGAGATGATGCATAGGTACAGAGTCCTCGAGGGGCCGATATGGCTGCACGTTCTCTTCGTCGGTACACACAGAAACGTCTGGAGAGTAGTTCTTCAGCACCACTTGGTCGAGGAAGCTATCCTCGGAGACCTGGAGGAAAAGCGTGCGAAGTATACCGTGCCGAGAGACTACTTCACGCCAAGCGCGCTGCATACGGCTAATATCACACGATACCTCGCCGGCCACCCTCCATTGGATCACCTCATCATAGTGATGGGGATTGCGCGCGTGGCTCATGAGGATTCCCTGTTGAATAGGGGAGCAAGGGTAAATTCTCTCAACAGCTTGGTCGAGTCGGCTTTGCATGCGCTCCATGTAGATCTCCAGTCTGCCCTCGGGATAAAAGGTATGTGGCGCCTTTTTTCGCCTTTCGTCGCACACATTGGCCTCTGTTGATGTCGTTGCAACATCCAATTTCTGCGTTTCTCCTCGTGCCAGCGCCAATTTTCGAATGGTTCGATATTCAAACATGTCTTTCACTGTGATGCTGATGCCTGCCGCACCGCACGCCGCAGCGACCTGCATGCTCGAGATGGAATCGCCCCCGAGGCGGAAGAAACTGTCGTGGACACCGAAGGTGTGTGGCTCGATCTGAAGAACCCGAGCCCAGATAGCGCATATCTCATGCTCCGTTGCGTTGGACGGCGGGACCTTGCGAGTCGAAGAGTAACGCGCCCAGTCTTGCTGGGTTAGTGAGGCAAGATACTGCTTTATGGCCTTCCTGCCAATTTTCCCGCTCGCCTCGCGCGGCAAATCGGAGACTGGTACAAAAAGATCTGGCACCATGTACGCAGGCATTCGATCCTGCAGAGCCGTCTCAGCGGCATTCGCATTGGCAGTGAACGACAAAGTCGGGGCAAGGATCGATAGGCCCCTCCCAGATTTCTGGCCCAAAAGTGATTCTTTCTGTGTATGATTCGTCATGGATTCTTGAGTTAATACCAAGGCGACGAGAATCGAGGACTGGCTGTCAGGGATCTGTACAATGTCGGTGACAACTTGATGAGCGCCCGAAAAACATCTCTCAACTTGATGCTCAACGTCGGTAAGCTCCACCCGCTGGCCACGGATTTTCACCTGAGCATCCTTGCGCCGGACAAAGCTCATAGACCCATCGCTGTTTTGCCTGACGATGTCGCCAGTTAGGTAGACACGGTGCCCTTGACTCTGACCACGATCAGCCCTGAAATCCCTCAGCCAGTCTGGAAGTCTTAGAAACGAGGCATTCGTCTTGTTCGCATCGCCGAGATAGCCTCGGCTAAGGGTATGGCCCTCAATTATCAGCTCGCCCTCAGCACCGATAGGTACAGGGAGAAGCTTTTCCGAATTTTCAGCGTTCACAATCCAGCAAACGCTTCCGGTGGCGAAGCCCAGATTCTGGACGTCTTGGGTATCCGGCCTCACGGCGTTTCTGATCAATGCAGCGACACTGCACTCAGCTGGACCGTATGCGTTTATCAACCGCGCATGAGACGCCCAGCGATCAACGAGGCCCTGTCGGAGGCGCTCACCTCCCTGCATAATCGTCTTCACGGTCGGCACAGTTAGAGGATCAAGCAGCTGCAAGACAGATGACGGCGATCCAACCCAGTTGGCCTCCAACTCAACGATGCTCGCCGCAAATCGGTTGTCGCGATTGTGCAAGGAAGGAATGCAGATACAGCCGCCCGCTAGAAGCGTCAGAAAGTGCTCGACAATCAAGAGGTCAAACATGTAGCCGCAGAACTGAAACACGCGCGACTCAGCCGTGATGCCCAGACCGTTCATCAGAGGCGACGCGTTCGTCATGAACGCCTGGTGGTCAGTCATGACAATCTTGGGCATGCCCGTCGTACCTGACGTCGCGATGATGTACATGAGATCGCACTCCACGGTGCAGGCAGAAGAGCTTGCTTGCGACGTTCTTAGGGTGGCATCACTGAGATCATCTTTGTCGACGGCCATGACCGGAACGGCGTTCTCTTGGAGATCTTCTGCTGCACTAAATAACTCTTTCGAGGTCAGAACCAAGACGGGCCCAACAGCGGAAACTACCCGCTGCAGATATTGCACCGGCTGAGAAATTTCCAGCGTGATGAAGGCAGCTCCTGCTTTGAGAACCGCAAGCTGAGCGACCACCGTAAGCCACGACTTGCTGAGGTAGAGAACCACGACTTGATCTGGCTCCGTAACATGGCTCCGTACGAGGCCAGCCAATTTCTCTGCGCGCCGTTCGAGCTCCCCGTATGTGACGCGGCCATCCCAGGCGTCTATCGCCGTTGCGTCTGGTTGTGCCTCGCACTTTTTCTGAATCGCCTGGTGCGCACCAAGCCCTTTCGGATAAGGAGGAGGTAGATTGCTGTTCCAGGCTTGTAGTTCTCGCCAGTCTGACCCGCTCAGCTTTTCGAGGCCTCCAATGTCATCGTGTACAGTCTCGTTTGAGTGAATCTGTGTCAAGATATGTTCGAACTGTGCCAAGATGCGACCCATCTGCTGCTCATCCACCACCGCCTTGTCATAGACGGCATTGATCTCGACACCCTGAGTGGACAGTTTGCATCTTAAAGTCAGCGCATAGCTGCTAAATGAGGCTATATCGGATAAGAAGTCATATCTAGAGAACCAAGATCCTTCTTCGTCGCCCGCGTCTGATCCATCGGCCTCGACCGCGAGCACTGTCTGAAAGTCGCAGGCCGCAGCAGCATTGGGCCCCAACTGTCGAATTGCCTGCGCTCCGAAATGCACGAACAAGCTTTGCTCCACAACGGTGTATTGCAGATCGTCCAGTGCGTCCCCGAGCTTGCTCTGCGGATCGATGGAGACGCGTAGCGGAGTGCAGGCAAATGTCGGACCGAGCATGCTTTCGATTTGTACTACGGGTGCAGTTCTGCCGGAGGAAATCAGCCCAAAGATGACATCCTTACAGCCCGTGTACGTGTAGACTGTCATGGCCCACGCGAACTGGATTTCCGTCGCCAATGTCACGTTGCGGCGTGGCGTGTCGACCAAAGGCACCGATACCGTCATTGACGCACAAGGTTTAGGCTTGTAATCTAGACCAGAGGGCACTGGGAAGTGTACTGGATCTGCGTCTTGCAATTCCGCTTGCCAGAACGAGGCAGCTGCGTCCGCCGAATCCATCGTATATTTGACGTAGTTCTTCAAAGAAGGAAGACGCCTGACCGAGAGCTCACGATAGGCCAGGTCGAGTTCCCCAATAAGCATCGGTAATGACCAGCCATCATATAGCGCGTGGTGCATAGCAACAAAAAGTTGACTGTTGGTGAGATGTGATTGAATCAAGGGGCATCCTAAACCAAATGAAGCACGCGAGAGAGGACTGCTGCTGCCGTCGTCGGTGATACCATTGGTCTCTGTCCATTTCGGAGGGTTCTTTACAACGACTTGATAGCAGTCGCCTGTCTCAGTTTGAACAAGACGTGTTCGCAGTATGGCGTGGCCGCTGCAAGCAATGTGCCAGGCCCTTTCGAGCCGAGACCTGTCAATGTCGCTCTTGAGTTTGAAGGAAAGTATCGCAACGTAGGCGTTGGGATTTTGGGCCGTGGACGCCATCAAACTCTGTTGCAGGTGAGTGCAAGGGTATATGTCTTCGATATCTGCCTTGTCCACTCCGGAACCACATTGCTCACTCGCAATCTGGATGATCATTTCGGGGTCTTTGATCAAAGAGAAAGGGGCCGTTTGCACCGTATCTGGAGACAAAGTATCGCGAGACGTCGCTGAAGTTGATACTAGCACAAGCTCTTTCAATGTCGGATGACTGAAGATATCCTGGTACGCAATCGAAGTGATGCCCTCCTCCAGAGCCAGCGCCAGAAGCCTCATTGCGGACAAAGAGTCGCCGCCCAACTGGAAGAAATTGCTGTCCAAGTCGATTTGGTCACGAGGCAGATCCAGTGATTGCGCAAAGAGGGCTTGCAGCAGTTTTTCACGATCTGATTTCGGTTCTTCGCCTCGGTGTGCCGTCTCTTCGCCACCGTACAAATCTTCCGGCGATAGAGAGAGAAGAAGTGATTGGAGATGACCCCGATCAATCTTGCCACTTTTTGTCATGGGAAAGTGTCTAACCGGAAGATACACGCTAGGTACCATATGACTGGGTAAGGCCAGTCGCAACTTCGACGCGGCGCTGGCTAGGTTTGCCCGGAAATCTTGGCTGACATCTGCCGGTTCCATTAGGAGGGACTCGGGGCCTTTGTCGCCATTCTCTAGCCGCTGATGAGGCATTATCAATGCAGCCAATAGGGTGCGTCCCGAAACCGGTCGCAGTAGCATTACAACGACCTTGGTTGCGAGCGATACAAAATGTTGTTCGAGGTGGTGTTCAATCTCAGCAAGCTCGACCCTCTGGCCGTGTATTTTTACCTGGTCATCTTTTCGTCCGAAGTACTCCACTGATCCGTCGTCACAATTAAGACGCGCCAGGTCGCCAGTGAGGTAGATTCGATTGCCTCGATTCGCAGTCGCCCGGAATCGACGTAGCCAGGGCGGCGGCTTCACAACAAATGGCGTTGATGGATCCGAGCATGTTACGTCGTGTATGTAGCCTCTTGCAACAACCGGCCCTTCAATGGCTAGTTCTCCAATCGCGCCAGTGGGAAGAAGCTTTTCATGATCTTTGGGATCCACGATCCAGGCGACTTGCGATGCGAAACTAGAGCCCAAGGAACGAGGCATACGATCGTTCAAGGGGCCCGATATGCCGAGTGGACAGCATTCGGCGGGATTGTATCCTGAAATGAGATTCTTGGATGACCAGGACCTGATGTCTGAAGCGTTTACAGCCTCGCCTCCTAGACTGAGGGTCTTCAATGTTGGCATCTGCCCTGGTCGGTACAATCGTGCTACTGTAGGTGTGAGAAAAGCCCATGTTGCCCCAAGATCTGTCATCGCGCGTGGCAAGTCCTCCAGGCGGGCTCTCTCAGACGGTATTGCCACCGTACCTCCCGCAATCAATGGAGCCAGTATTTCGATGACACTGGCATCAAAA
The DNA here is from genome assembly GCA_004016085.1 of Claviceps quebecensis. Lineage (NCBI taxonomy): Eukaryota > Fungi > Ascomycota > Sordariomycetes > Hypocreales > Clavicipitaceae > Claviceps > Claviceps quebecensis. The sequence goes on from QEQW01000498.1 coordinate 13,201, forward strand.
GCGTAAGATGAAAAGTGAAGAACACGGTCTTGCGGCCCGATGTGTAAAGGCTCCATCGAATTGAGCGCACATGTCGAGAACGATGCATGCTCCATGATGATTCCTTTTGGCTTGCCGGTCGATCCAGAAGTGAAAACGGCATAAACCGGATCATGAGGTAAAACGTCGAATCGTGAAGCGCTCTCATGTGCGCTTGATAAGGAGCTCTCGGGATATACATCGTCGTCTAACGCCAAGACTTTGCCTGCCAGTGCGCTGGCTTGCCGGATGTTGGTCTTCACCGTCAAGACGATACTTATTTCCAGATCCCGGCACATCTCCTGCAATCTGCTCACGGGATAGGTGTGATCAAGGGCACAAAACGCGCCGCCGGCCTTCAAAACGGCTAGTATACCAATTACAACCCATTTGCATCGGTCCAAGCACAAGGCAACAAACACACCAGGCTTAACACCAGCATCGCGGAGCCTTTTCGCAAGATGAGACGAAAAGAAGTTCATCGCGTCGTATGTGAGACAGCCATCCCAAGATGCGACAGCTTGGGAATTCGGCCGAGAGCCGCAGCTCCGTGCAATTAGATCATGGACGCATACTTCCGTCACAGTAGGAGCTTTCAGGTTCCACCGTGACAGCGTTTGATAATCCAAAGAACTACACATTTCCACGTCCGCCAACGACTGTTGGGGTGCAGATGCAATGGAGCTCAATACCACGCGCAGCGTCGCGCCGAGGTGCCTAGCTTGGCTTTCAGACATGAACTGGTCCTTGTATGAAATCATGCATCGCATATCCGAAGCGAAGTGAATCGTGCAATCGTACTTTGGTCAAATTAGCATAATAATTCCGGTTCTCGTCAGGAGTTGAGTTAGTCATGTCGCGTTGGCGTGGCCGTTCTTACCTGTGTGAGCTGCTCGGTCTCTTCTAAAATTGTCATCCAGGCGTCAATTTGAAGTTGTTCGGAACAGCTTATCTCTGGCCAGTAGATGACGCATGTATTGCAACTCTTTGGACTTTCGGCGTCATCGAGGGAAAGCTTCTGACGTGGCTCGGTATGTGCGGACATCGAGTTTTGTCGAATGATGTCGAGCAAAGTGTCGTTGGCTCTCAACAGGAATGTACTGGTGAGCATTTCACTTTTTTCACTAGAAACTCGAGCATTATATGATGTCTCGGGACCCAGGCCCTTGGAATTCATGACTCCGTAATCCAAAGAGACTTGCGCCTTTGCGAGATAGGTTCCGAGAACTACAGCCCACGCTCCCCTGAAGACCCCCGCGGCAGAGATGTCTTTGTCGTCGATGAAATTTTTCAACTTGGAGCCAGAACTTTTGTCATTGACTGTTACGACCTTCGTTATGACCGAGCCTGAAGATGCCGCGACCGCCTTGAAGTTCGTCAAGAGGCATGGTCGGCCAACCTCGAATGTAGACACTGCAGAGCTCGACGCCATATGCCGCTCAGAATTGCTTTTGTCCTCATTGATACTCTCGATGCTATTACCGAAATCGGATGGCGAATTCACAGCAGTGAGACCTTGAAGCTTCTTCGGAATTGGAATAGACATGTTGGCGTGTTTCGAGGAGCAATACGTAGTATGACGTGTTGAAGCAAGCGTGAATATGAAAAGGTCAGCAATAGACTTATTCGGTTAATTCGAGCTTTGAAATCAGGTTCGAAAAAATGAAGGAGTGGCACAGAAAGGCCTTGCCGTCTCGTCCTGGAGAGCACATCGAGAATTTGCTGCTTCATTTCGTCACGTGCCACAAACTGAATTTGCGCGTCCATTACTGGCTTACTGAAGAGCGAATCCCGAGCCTGGCGAAATGATAAGTCATGAAAATTTCCGCCATGTAAAGCGCTCTTTCGGCAACACTCCGAGGCGTCTCCGTCATCTTGAGGTGTCACAATCCATAACTGTCTCGCTTCCTCGTTTCGATGCTGTGTGCCTGCATGGCATTTAGCAAGTCTCTCGGCCTCGAGCCCGTATTCGGTATCGGTCACGGCCAGAACCGTACGTTCTCAATTGCTTCGTCACGCCCTACGTGTATGGCTTGGCCAATAATGGCGCTACGAATAGGGGTGGCAGACCCGGAGGGCAACGGGCGTGACGAATTCAATGATAACGTAGGTACTTAATACTGCTTGGTAAAGCATGCAGAAGGCGTCTGATGTAATGAGTTCGTCACACTTGGAATGTGACACGTTCGAGTGTACTTTTCGGATTCATTGATTAAAATCAATAATGCAGACAGATGAGCACTGCGTTGCTTTAGCGTGCCCAACTTGATCAAGTGACTATATTATTCCCACGGTCAATCTGAAGTTTTGACAAATAAAGTGAGCATTATCACCTCTCAATCCCTCCCTTGTCATGAGATGGACTGGTATAAGACGCGGTGACGTCTCTCGACTTCCAAACTTACTTGTCCCATACACACAGTCATATCTTCCAAAATGACTTCTCAACACCAAGAGCACGCGCGTACAAAACGATTTTCGATTCAGTCGGACCCTGCGGAGATACACCGAGCCATTGTCGAGGACGGTGTCGCCATCATCGAAGGTTTTCTGACGCCCGAACAGGTGCAGAAGCTCAACAAGGATGTTGATGCACCTTTGAAAGCCGATCGCGATCAGTTGAAGTCGAAGCCGGACAAGAAGGATGACCCACATTTTTGGCTGGCTGACTTCATCCCCGATCACGTGGCCCGTGTCCATAACTTGGTAGACTTCAGCCATTGTTTTCGTCACGAGATTCTAAACCATGAACTGCTTCACAAAATCTGTCGCCTTACCTTCCACGAGTCGGGTGATTATTGGCTGGGCTATGGAGCTGTCATCGAAAATGGTCCGGGAACAACCGAGCAGAAATGGCACCGCGACCAGCCCAGATATCCTTTGGTCAAGGAAGGTCCGGATGCGCCTGAAGGCATGCTGAACTTCTTCACAGCCTTGACGGACTTCGATGCAGAGACTGGAAAAACCCAGTACATTTTGGGCAGCAACAAATGGGTGGAACTTGGGGAGCCCGATGCTGACCATCCTATTGAATACGTCGGGCTCAAACCGGGAGACACGACCATTGTCAGTGGCAAGATCACCCATCGAGGCAGTGATAATCGTTCAGACAAAATGCGCCGCGCCATGCCCATCATGATTATACCTTCTATCCTTACGCCCTTTGATGCGACCTGTCACCTTTCTCGGGAATTGGTGGAGACCATGACACCTTTGGCACAGAAAATGATTGGTAGGCGAAGCGTCATGATACCTGCTCCAGGGACAATTGAGGTCAAAACCGGTATTTGGTGCGTGAATATGCGAGAGGCAGGAGAGCAGATAGGATTGAAGTCGAATCAATTGGTCAAGGAAGATGAAGAAGCGACAGATTCTGTGTAGCATAATGAATTGGATGATAGTCTAAATGTTCGCGAGTGTTGAGCAAAATCATAATGGGGTCATAATGTGCATGTAACCTCTTATATTTGAGGTTAGCCAAGGAGTGGGCACTGGGAACTTGGAAAGTAAAAATATGTGCGCATGTACGGCTCAATACAATACCAAATGAAAAAATAAAGGAAGTCCCATCCCTCAATCAAGTTCATCATGATGCAAGTTCATTTAGAGACCTCAACTACCCGATACCTAGACCGACAACGCGAAGCTTTTGCTGGGAGCCGTCGCGCTGGGGCGAAAGGCTGCCATGTTCGCAATCAGGAATGCACCGTTGTTTTTACGGAGTATCTGAGGACTTTGTGAATGATGAACTCGGCCAAAGTTGTTTGCAAAATGCTTCGTAATTCTCGAGGTCCCTTGTACAGTTGTACTCTACTCTCACTGTCCAAGACACTTGCTTCACTGCCGACACCAGTTTTCCAGCATTTCCACCTTGATTCACGTACCAACCTGTTCATTTCACATCACCAAACTCATCAACGTCACACATCATGATGAGACTCGTTGGTAGCTGAAGAACCTTAGTGCTTGATAAAGCTGATCATCAACAGTTGAACAGCTACCTACATAGCCTCTCACTGTACCTAGGACTCAGGAGTCAGGAGGTACCTAATTTGGCGAGAATTGTGGATCGTCGTGAAAATACAGTTCGCCGAGTAACTCCGTACAGTTCTCCGAGTAATGCTTGATTGATTCACTCGATTATCATTCCGCGTGCGTGGAACGCCGGCGAGACGGTGTTCGTACGAAGAATAAGCCAGCGATCGAACTTGACGATGCACCAAATCACGTTCTCCTAACGACTCAAAGACTATATGTATCCGCTAATTAAGATCACACAATAGACACGTAGTGAAAATAGTCACCTAGCGACAAACCAGGTGCTGAGTCATGCCATTGATGTTTTCCTTGACAAAGTTCCTCCCGCACCAAAACTTCATGCTACCAATTTTGTGGAAGTTGATAGGACGATTCCCATTCCGGAAGCAGACTCCCCAGAAGACGCTACTTCAACTTTAACTACAGATTAGATGATTTGCACATCCCTCTGGACTTGATGTCGGCAATTGCTTACACCATTGGAAACATTGGTGCGTTTCTCAAATCCGAGTCCGACTTAGCACCCGCCAACGCATACGCAAGGTCGTGGTCTAGCATTCCGATAGACAGTTACTTTGTGCAGAGATCACAGCGCCTGTAGGCGTCAAAAGCGATTGGGCCGTCGGAAACTAGCATATTGTTCAGCTTATGGAGCCCAGGTTGATGCACTTCGGTAGACTCACCAACGGGCCAACGACCAGTCTCAAATGTATGCAAATATACGCTCAAATACGGCTTGTTGCGACGGTAAGAGAATGAGATATATGCGTGAAGGTAGTTCAACGACTCAAAGTCATGATATGGGCTGAAGGAAAGACCGGACTCGTTAGACATCCGAATTTCGTTGCTCATTGGGCTATTCATCTGACACCGGGTTCGGAGCACTCACTACGAATCCTGAAGAAAGACGCGGTACTTCTTTGCCATGTCGTCAAATCCGTGACGTTGGAAGAAGATGGTCAAAGCATTGCTGATTTCGGCGTCATTCATGCCGAAGACCGTGAAATACACCTGGGGCTCAGGCATGGGGTCGTTGTGGTGCAGTGTGTAGTTGGCCATGGATGGAAGCTGCTCGTCAGGAATTTGTCCCAATTCCATATATCCTTTCGGATACTCCAAGTGGCCAGTAGGAACTTTCAGCAGGTTCCAGAGCTCGCGAAGCATGTCAAGGCCATCCATGGTGGATGCGTCGACTCGTCGGCCGCCCAGCGTCCACAGATCTTCCATCGCGGACAATGAGACTGTTTGCTCCAGCAGGTATATCTTGACGCGAGACTTGGCGGGATCGACCAAATCGCATGACAAGAGTCGCGCGTGCAGAGCTGTGTGTTGGTCTACTTCTGCGGAATGATTTCGCCGCGAAACATAGTCGCACAATACTTGGAACGCGGGCTGTATACTGTCATGCTTCTGCGACAACTTGAACACGGAGTCGAAGATGAGGAAATGTGTGGAATTGCCGGTCGCGATCGACTTGAGATGCGGATAGAAGTAAACTTTGAGCGCGAACTGGCTTTCTTTCAGATCCAAGGCTAGCTTGTTCTGCGTCTTTATCTGCTCCTTGACCAGCTCATTACTTTGAAGTATGGCCGATTCCGCTTCGCACAGCGTCAACTCATCCTTGAAGTAACTAAACCAATCCAAGTCGATATCCGCTTGAATTTGTTCAAGTTTATGGACACTTTCCATAATTGCCAATGTATTAAATGGATCTTTGTCCGTCCCCGTCGCTTCATTGATGGGCTCGTACGTATACCGAACAACAGATTCGGTACAATTCAAGCTCAATTCGAAAGGAAGACCACATCTGGTGAGGATGCTGAGCCATCTTTCCTTGTCCTTTGTTGGATAGACACCAAGAAAAGGGACAATGTGCTTCTTGAAAATACCCAGATGCCGATATTGGTCGTGGACATTGTAGCCGGCATTGTGAAGCATCGCCGCAAACATAGGCGCGGTACTGTGCCACCATAGTCGCTGTTCATTGCTGGGGAAATCAAAAATCAGACTCAGAGTTTCGTACACACCGTTTCCTGGGTCGTTTGCGCTCGACATGGCTGTCTTTACTTTTAGGCTAGAGAAGGAGTCGACTTCTGTTTCATACATTGTTAAAGTGGCCCAAAAATCTGTAGATCCTTCCGAGGTTCTGTGGTCGCGACTTACCAAATTGCTTTATGTCATTTCTTTTCTTGAGCGGCTGAAAAGTATCGATCTGAACAGTGGTTGTGCTACTTGAGATGTGGTAAGAAAAAGTAGTCGTTATAATAAATGCGATCGGTCATTTAGACTTGACTGCGTGAGCAGTGAGCACTGAGATAGATCATCGAATCTCGATACGCGGTTTACCGTTTTTGTGTTACAAATTTCGCCAGTCTGACATCAGCCGTAAAAAAGTGATAAAATTTGCTTGACCCAGCTTGTCCGACCTGGTGCTGTAGCCCGCTGCCTACATATACCTCGAATGGATGATGCCAAGAATCGACAGATGATACTCGCCAAGATGAGAGCTCGTACAATTATTGGCATCCTGAATCTTCTGTGCTTAATCATGGATATTTATCAATGAACTACGAAAGGAACCCGAGAACTAAGGACTTCCCCGCGACGCCCGCGTTGCTGTGTTCATTGTGAACAGTCATAAGAAACGTGCGCAATGCTCTCATATTCTCCGTCATCCGTACCAAATCACTTACCTATCTATTCTTTTTATCTAATCATCTTGTAACGAAAACACGAGAATGACGGTCTTACTAACAGGAGGGACCGGAAGAACTGCGAGGCACATCGCTGGCATCTTCCGTCAAACCAATGTTCCTTTCATTGCCGCATCTCGTTCCAGCGGCCCAAGGACAGCGGAAAACCATCGCAAATTTGATTGGCTGGACGAAGAGACGTTTCCGAATACCCTGTCAGTCGATCAAGGCATGACGCCTGTTTCCGTGGTCTGGCTATGTCCTCCGCCACTATACGACTTGGCCACGCCAGTCATCAAGTTCATCGACTTTGCCGTATCCCAAAACGTCAAGAAATTCGTTCTGCTGAGTGCAAGCGTGATACAGAAAGGAGGACCTGCCATGGGAAAGATTCATGAGCATTTAGATTCAATCAAGGACGTCACGTATACCGTACTGCGACCGACATGGTTCATGGGTAAGATGATTCGCATGCTTTTTTTTCTGGCGTCTAGGGGGGGGGGGGGGGG
>QEQW01000499.1:0-20352 GCA_004016085.1 Claviceps quebecensis
TCATCCTTGACTCAAGACGGAAAAGACACTTTAAATGACGAGTCACAAAAGGGAATCGATGGAGGAGAAATCGCAGAGATTCTGCTGATAGGTTTCAATGTAAAGGAGGAAGAGACTGATGAGCTGACAATTGCTATCAAGGAGAGTTGTAAATGGGGCAAACATGTAAATGAGGCAAAGAAGCTCATTGTACTCGGTGATCCAAGTTCTCCGTTGTCTCTATTTCCTGTTGTTCTCAATCATTGTATTCGGTGGATTTCCTTTGTCTTTAATTTCTCTTGATCTCAATCAATACCTTGAAATGTACAACGATTCTGCCTCATTCTAGATCTTGATCTGTGACACCGTAGTTGATCCTTTTCCGAAGTCTCCATCTAATTCTCAGTAGTTACTAGTCCATACGGTTAGTCCTAGCTCTCGTCTGTGGTGGCTCTAGCTTTTGTCATTGGGCTTGCGGCCGTAGAGGCATTGTACCCTTGACGGAGGGAGAGTAGAATTCACTGTCTCACAGGATTAAAGTCGCCACTCGTTCGCTCAGCGCGAACCTTATATATGTACCTTTGAGTAAAGAACTCTAGCGTAGAATTACGCCGTGGATCTCAAGATGAAGTTATCGTTTTGGTCCCAAGTCTTTCACTCACAAAACCGCCAGGTCACCCTCGCTGCCTACTGTGCTAGCATCTCACTCCAAAGGCCAGACACACAATTTCCATGGCTATCCAGCATTTTATGGCTATGAATGGTATGGTGTGATGTACAAAAAGAAGAAAGAAGAAGAAGAAAATGGCATGGAGAAGTACAGGCAAGGTAAGTAATATACTAGGAAAAGAAAAGAGAAAAACAAAAGCCGCAACACCAGTCCATGTGCTCTAAATCCACACTCCGCACTTATTCCGTGTCCATAGGGAACCGGTCCGTAAACTTGAACTTGGCAAGCCCCTTCTGGAAGTCTCCCACCAGAGTCGCCGTGCTATTCCTCATGTACACACCGGCACCCTCCACCACAGAAGTCGCCTTAACGGCCCTCTTGGCACTGCCGAGGAATCCCATGGGTTTGCCCCAGTTGTATCCGTCGTTGACGATTTGGCTAGGACGACCAGGCTGGAAGAGCGAGGATTTCTTGTTGTTGTCAAAGAGGGTCTCGACTCCGTCGGCGACAATGATGCCGTCGAAGCTGACTGCGTCAGCGGCGTCATATGTCTGGTCCACACCGGCGGCGAGAGATTCAGCCACCACGATGACGTTGACCTTGCTGGTTTTGAAGGAGTCCTTGAGGGCCTTGGCCTGGGCCAGCGAGGTTTTTGATCCAGTAGAGGCCAAGACGCCGACGATGAGGGTAGCGATGGTGGGCAGCTCCTCGCCAAAGATGGACAGGCCCTTGGTCTGGTTGTTGTGGTAGTACTTGTCATCTGCGGGGGGTGCGTCCAGGCCAAGAGCCTTGCCGACGCGGACGGCAACATCATGGCTGATCTTGTTGAGCTGCGCGAGGACGTTCTTCTGCACAACCTGGCTGAGGTGCGAGGTCTCGAAGCGGATCGCATTAATCAAGAACTGCTGCTCGATAGGCGTGATGGAGTTGAAGAATAGACGGGGCTGAGTCCAGTGATCGAGGAACGTGTTGCTGAGACGTCGTTGCAGGGAGCCAGAGACCTTGCGTCCGGGAGCGGTGAAGAAGCCCTTGCCTTCCTTCTGGTTGGCTTGCTTGGGGAATCCCTTGTTCAGAGTGTTGGGAGTATCTTGTGTAAGAAGGTGTTAGATTGAGTCGAATAATAATGTTTGCTTGGAACAGGGGCGAGGGGGTGCTTACAAGGAGCATTGTTCTTGTGAATAAAATTCTGGCCAGCTCCATCGCGATTGTTGTTGTGAATAGGAACGACGGGCCTGTTGATGGGGAGCTGCTCAAAGTTGGGGCCGCCATGTCTGTTGATTTGAGTGTCCAGGTACGAGAAGATGCGGCCCTGCAGTAGAGGGTCCTCTGTGAAGTCGACGCCTCTCACAATATGGCCGGGTTGGAACTGTTAATTGAAGTTTGTAAGCAAACGTATTTCCCTAACTGGATCTTTTCTTTCGCAACAGTCTTTGTTCGAGGATTGAAAGACATACCATGACTTGTTCAGTCTCAGCAAAATAGTTGGCAGGATTGGCATCGAGTCTCATGACACCGACGGGCATCAAAGGGGCATATTCCTCGGGAATGATCTTGGTGGGATCGAGCACGTCGAATCCAAAGGCTAGGGCTTGATCCTCGTTGATGATTTGAAGGTTAAGCTCCCACTCGGGATAGTTGCCCGACTGGATGGCGTCGAAGAGATCCTGTCTGTGATAGTCGGCATTCTTGCCGGCAGCGCGCTGGGCCTCATCCCAAACTAGACTGGCTTTGCCCTGTTTAGACTTCCAGTGCCACTTTACCAGCTTGGACGTGCCATCATCGGTAACAAGTCGGTATGTGTGTACACCAAAGCCATCCTGTCCTCAAGAATTAGCTTCAAGTTCTCACGGACACATATCACATCAGGTTGCCGTGTCGCATGACATACCATGTGGCGCAAACTACGTGGGATACCATAGCCAGCCATGGCCCAGAACAAAGTGTGCAGAGTCGAAGTCTGTTGCGAGAAGAAGTCCCACGCCGAGTCGTGAGCAGTGGCAGCCTGTGGGATCTCATTGTCCTGGCGCGGCTTGACCGAATGGATAAGATCGGGGAATTGGATCGCATCCTGAATGAAGAACACAGGAACATTGTTGCCCACGATATCGAAGTTTCCTTCATCGGTATACCTATCAATGAAGCAGCACTGGTCAGCGTGGACGATTGTCTTTCTTGCACATCACAGTCTCGTGCTCACAAAGCCGTTGACTAGATTAGTGTATGGTCGCCGAAGATATCAACTCACAATCGAACGGCAAATCCGTGCACGTCACGAGCTGTGTCCGCACTTCCACGAGAGCCCGCTACAGTGGAGAAACGAACAAATACGGGCGTCTTCTTGTCCTTTTGGCCCAAAAATGAGGCTGCGGTGATATTGCTATAATCGCCGTAGCTGGTGAAGGTGCCGTGGGCGCCTGTTCCTCGGGCGTGAACAGCTCTTTCGGGAACCTGCGTTGGACACACTTTGTCAGCCTCTTATCATTCCCTGCGGTAAACGTCGGTAGATCATTCCGGTTCTCGACTCGTACGCTTCCACCTGGTCATCACTTACTCGCTCGTGGTCAAAATGGGTGATTTTCTGTCGGAAAATAAAATCTTCCAGCAGTGTAGGGCCTCGGTCCCCGGCTTTGAGACTATTCTGATCCTCGATTGGGCCACCGACGTCGGATGTCAGGTAGCCCTCGCTGTCATCGACCTCGAAACCAGTCAGATGGCCTCTGGACGATTCATCCAGGCCCTGAGCTCTTGCGGCAAGGCGTCCTGGGTCTGCGAAGGGGCATTGTGCGCTGGCCAGGCCGGCGACTGCCAGGGAGAAGGCAGCTAGCGAAGTTCGCACCATTTCTTCGGTGTGAAAAATATACACAGATAAGATTACCCCTGGTGACGTCAGGTTTCTATGCTTCTCGTCCAGGAGAGTATGATACGCGGTGGCCGCATGGGAAACGGTCAGCTTATTTATACAAACGCCAACAGGATCCGGGAGCTTGGTCGCTGTCCGGATGCGAAGCCATGTCGTACCCACCGTCCTCGCATCATGTTCCAGAGATCGCCTTCTGCGGTCGGAGTTACTCCGTTTTCCATGCATATGCCCGATGAAAAAGAAAGGACAGGGGGGCTGGGCGTCCTGGGAAGGCAGGAGGTGGCAGGACGCTTGCTAACCGGATGGAGCAACATCAGGAACATGCGTCTCGAGTTTGCATGCGCAATAACGGAGTATATCTGCCGGCCAAGACCCTGGCCGGACATAACTTCAGAAGTATACGGAGTAGCTTATACCGTGCCCTTACTGCACCAAACTAGAAAAGTTGGGCGAGGGTGAGTACAGTGCAACCATGGGAGGATGTAGACTACAAGACGGTCGTCGGTCGATCAGTCACTACATACAATCTCGGGTCCCAATCGGAGATTTGGTTGGTGCAAGAAGAATTAATTTCTATACATGACGTAGAAAGAGTCATATGTAGTCAAAAGCTGTGTAAGAATGGTCAGGACTCCGAATCTATGGTGGAATTCAGGTAAGGGTTAGGATGAGGACTATTGGTATATTATCTCAGTCGTTCTATCACACCTTAGTCGAGTGATGCTCAGATGAACTAGCCAGTCACTAGTCACCTCTCCGCGCTCTCTGTAGCCCCCCAAATTGGCCATCTTGGGTGACGCGGTTGATGTTTAAGCGACTTCAATCCCAACGGCCAAGCCAACCCAGAGCCGGATGCAAGAACCGACCGTCTTGACAGGGATAATTTGAGACAGATTGTACAGCCAGAATTAGGTACGCGTTTCTTCAAGTGCGGATCTGACCTATCACAGTCGTTGTGATGATGTTTCCTGTAGGCTCAGGGCTGTCTCGTAAGTCGTAACCTCGTTGTCGGACGAGACTGCGTTGGCGGGGCACCATCATCTCCTCCAGACCCCGGAATTCCAGATCCTCCAGGGGAGATTAGCGGATCATGGGGCAAGCAGCGGCGGCAAGTCGACCCGACATGCATTGGGCGGATGAAGAGATACAGGACAGAACAAGTCATGGATAGCATGATTAATAATGCCTCAAAAGTATTTTGTCAGTGGCATCTAGGTACGGAGTATTCTGTGAGGCCGCGAGAGTTTCGAGACTAAAGACTCCGCAGCGAGGTTCCGATATACCTATGTACATGTATGTACTGTACAAAGATACATACCTAGATACAGTAACCTACCTAACCTACCTTAGGTACAGTACCTATAGACATGGGCCCTGAAAAGAGGATTCTTCTTCGGCGCATCAGCCCTTCGCAGCATGTGGGAACTGATGAGTGTGTGCCGAATCGTCGATGCAAACGTACCGTGCACAGTGACCGCTGACACTATGTACCTATATATACATCATCTCACGCTGCGATTCAACTACAAGCGACGCTGATCGTAGGCCATAGCATCCATCCATGTCTACTGCTGGCTGTCAATTAGGCGAGGCGAAGCTGGGCAAGGAGAAGCCTTTGACAGTTGACAGCATCAGCGGGCGACGTGTACGGTGTGCCTGCGGAGTAGGTATGTACTAGCGAGGGTGAAAGCGCTCTTCTGCCTGCGCCACAACGGCAGAATCCATCGAGGATGATGGAGCCCAAGACTCCTCAACAGAGCAGTGCATCTCGAGGGGCGGCACGACTTCACACCACATTCGTATGTATGTCGGCATCCGTCTCCAAAAAGTAAGACACGCAGCTGCAAGTTTGGAAAGGCGGCAGACTGTTCGGCTGAACTAGCGATGCTGTCTTGCTCTGTCTGGGAGTGGCTCGACTTCGACTGCATGCCATATCCCCTAGGCTACCAATGCTATGAATTGGTTCATGATCAAGCCACCACAAATCTCGGGTTCGCCATGCAACGTCTTCCAGTCAAAGACTCACGGTTCTCAGCTTGAGAATACCAAAGAGGCTGCAGTCATGCGCGGGAACATAGAGCACAGCCACTTTAAAGAGCTACGTGACCTACGTCTACTCCGTACAGAGTACCTATGTACCTACCTATCACCCTTTATTAGCTCCTTCCCTCTTCTGTAGGTAGGCTGTATCCGTGATTCCGTACGGAGTAGCAAGCTGCAGATTGCCTCCACCAGAGCATCTGATTATTAGGCGAGTCTCGATACGTAATAATGTAATCACGCCAGAACTTCAACGACTTGAGGTGTTAGTCTTGTATTGCCGATACAGGGTCCTTGGCGTCACATCTCGTTCACTAGGCCATGTGCACATAAGGCATGTGACGGTACGGTATGTCACGTCTCGGTTGCAATATCGATGTCAGTTGTATGTACTTTCTACTCCGTACATATACGGAGTGCCCGTACGTAGGTATACGGAGTAAAACGTACCTCCTAGGTTTCTCTTTTACCTCGGTGGAGAATGACATGGACCAAAGCCTCCCGCGGCACTTTAGCGAGTGCTGCTGCCTGCATCCTGGCACGTTTGATACAGAGTACGGAGTGTACTCCGTACCTAATGCTGGGGATGCTTATAGATTCGAATCAAAATACACAGACTTGATCACGGGCAAAAAGTCAAGACAAACTGTTTTGGGTAATATCGTCGCCTAGGCATACCAGTTTAGGGTTCGTTTTCTCAATCCGCGATGCACGTAAAATCCTTGCAAAACGCGGGTTTCCGATCCATGAGGAACTTCAACCTGTCGCACCGTCCGTTGCCCAGAAAGTCACGGGACCGGGCCAAGTCGACGCAAGTCGACCGGCCTTCTTCTAATTAGCAAGACGTTTGTGAATCGCTGCGCATCCGGAGCTGCCGCAGCCGTGGCCGCGACGAAGGACAAGGGACAATCATCAATCTTGGTTTCATGGGAGTCTTAGCTGAAAGAGGAAAGTTGAGCCAAAGAATGTCGAGACTTGGCGTAGCAGTTTGCCTGCCCGGCTATTCTAGAGTACTTTTGAACGTGTTCATGCAGTACGACGTCCACTGTGTTCCTGCCTGGAGTGGCATCTGCAGGTATGTACATATACAGTACCTATCTATGTATCTACGGAGTACGGAGTACCTACAAGTACCTATGCCACCAGCCCTTATAGTAGAAGCCATGGCCCATGAGTTATATCACGCGTTGGATTCCATCATCAATACTACCTACGTCTTGTGCATCCAAACATGGTTACATCGTGTGCCACTGAACAAGCTCTATTATCACAGCATCACGAGTGCGCGACAGCATCGGGCATCGTGAGAGTTTGCACCTTACGCGGGTAGGTATGTACTCTATTACTGTCACGTACATAACAGACTTCCTACAGTCTATCGTTGATGCATCGCCGTTTCAGAGTGGTCAAGGATAAATCGTCCGATGTGGGCGACTTAGGTTAGGTATGTATGTACATACCTAGATTGAGCACATGACGGCGGCTAAAGATGGGGAAGTCAATCGTTTTGCAGTTTGGGGGTTGTTTCACAAGAGTTGGGAAATCTTAAACTTCGGTACGCTCGGAAACTGGGCGACCGATTCGGCATGACAGTGGTGCCGCTCCGATGTGGTCCATACATATTTCATTACATATGTACCAAGGAGTCCAAGGACCGTGGCACGGTGGCAGCAAAGATGCAAGCAGCAAAGGAGTCGTTGCAGAATACGGAGTTTATACACACAGAATTAGGCGCCAGAAGCAAAGATGATTCCAAACGAGGCGCAGAAGACTAGGGTATTACGCAACAGCGGAAAACGCAAACTGCAAACTGATTTTCTAGTTCCTCCGAACCGCCCTTCAACCTGGGCTGTAATTTGCGCTCTCCTATCCCAAGTAGATGTCCACCTCATTCACTGCATCCGTATCCCATGCCTTCTGCAGAATATGGCCAATGCCTCTTCTGAAGGCCACGCCGGATATCCTCTCCACCCACAGCACATTGACAAAATGCACCACGCCATCTTCATCCATATTCTCCTCAAACTTATCCATGGGGAAAACATAGGAGCCCTTGCGCTCCATGGCGCTCGAGATGGCAATGAATTCGAGCTTCTCTTCGCCTTCATAATTGGAAGACTGGATCCCTAGCCAGCCATCATGCGCTCTGAACTCGCCAATCCACCGGCCGGACTTGCTCCAGATACTTCCAACGGCAATCGGCAGACTGGGTTTGTCTTTGGGCGACATGGAAATAGCATAGTCTATTTGGAACAACCCAGACGTCGTTTTGAAGAACAGCAAAGGACCAGGCAAATCGAGCTCCGTGAGACGGGGTTCATGTGCGCCACCCCCCATGCCTCCAGCTTCAACAGGAATAGGGTATTTGAACGTGGTGGAAGCATCGCAGTCGTGTCTGAAGTAACTACTCGACTTTGTCCAACCCGTTGGCAGTGCTGAGCTTGCGCTTCTGCGCGACCGAAACTCCCGCAGTTCAAGCCCTGTATTCTTGATGGGTGTGCTCTTGACCCCATCTGATAGATTCCACACAATCGACGCCTTGAGCCGGAAGTGATGAGTCCCCTGGAAGCGCTTCCCTTCCAAATTGCGCTCTGTGGCTTGCGTTGCCTGGACATAGTCGGCTGCTGCTCTCCACAGAACAAGATCCATGGGCACTCCATCAGACCACCACCCCATCCAAGACCACGAAGGTAAGCATATAGGACGGGACGACGGCCGTCTTCGAATCGTAGCCTGTGGTCGCCATAATAGCGCTATATCGAGAAACATGAGCGGCAGCCCATAAGCAAAACCCCCCTGAAAGATACGCGACAAAACATGCGTAATGCCAGCAAAAGCCATCAGCGTGTCATCCACCAGCGTGACTCTTCTGACACTGTAATCCATCACCAATCGAGCGTATTCATCCAAATCCGGCCACGGGGAGTGTCGATACGCGAAAGCCGAATCTGATAGCCGATTCATGCAAACAGGCTTCTTTCCCTTGGGTGTCTTCACCACATTCGTAGCGCCTCCCTGCCAAAGGTCACAATGGCACTCCCAAGTCATGGCATCCTCAAAGAAAAAGACCGCACGACGGGCGTAGATACGCTCCTGGAGGGTCCACGCTCTGCTATTCCACTTTGATGCCTGGAGCAGCTCCCCGTGTTCTCGCGGTCCTTGTTTGGATGTCCGAATCGGCCGCCGCGGGTCCAGAGGAAGGATCCCCGTGTTCACATCACCGTGCGCGGCAATGATGGCCACGTAGGCATTGCACAAAACGTAGGCCATATGTTCCACGTGCTCCATTCTATCTTTCTCGTCATCGTGAACTATACAGAGACAATCTACCCACAAATGCCGTATTCCAAGCTTCTTCGTAAGCCATATAGCATCGAGAATCGTCTGCGGGATATCTTTCTCGGGTATAGTCAGCTGGTAAGCGTCGATGTTCGATTTCAGCAGCTGGGCTTGACCTTCGGGGCTGCTGTGTCGCATATCAGCCGAGCCCCAGACATAGCTCAGAGTTGCGTATCTATCCATGGGCTTGGCATGGACCAGACACCGCTCGACGCAATCAATCAGGTAGATTGGATGCCATGTCGGCATGCCAGGCATATCGTGGTCTGCGCAGTGTGTCCCATGCTCGGCATTGCAGGTATCCAGCCACTGCCGGATAAGCGGTATCGGGGACTGCCTCGCGGCCGCGGGAGCAGAAGAGGTCGATGCGCGCCGTTGTACAGAAGCGCTGGTGTCTTTGCGAGCGTAATTGAAGGTGCCGCGGATTCGGTCGGCAATGCTGAGGCGTTTGCTTCGCAGGTTCGAGTCACGGTCTGTTTCGCGATCGCGATCTCTTTCATGGTCACGTTGTCTGTCGCGAGTCCTACCGACATCTCGGTCTCGGTCTCGGTCTCGGTCTCGGTCTGGAGGTCTCTCGCGCGTTCGATTGCGTGTCCGATCCCGCTCTCGCTCTCGCTCTCGCTCTCGTGGGGGAGAGGGAGACGGGGTGGAGAGATCAGACTCCTCGGGCATGGCGGTCGGACCGCCGGGTAAGGCACGATGTGATGAGCGAGCTTTGCGATGCGCTCATTACAGGCTGGCGAAAATGGCTTGCAAGTAATAAGGGCGCGATACGGCGTTGCTTAGATGTCAAGGATGTTCTTTTTTGGAATCCATGACCTAAGTGCCGCCAAGTCGCACTTGCGGACGATATTGGGGGGATACCAGCCCCCGGAGCTGCGTCATGAGCTTCGGGTTGATGAGAGAGACGAACTGACTCCCATCGTCCCATCGAAGAGCCCGTGAAACAACACAAGTTCACAACGAACATGGGCGGCCCAAGTGGGGCAAATGAGAGATGCGCGATTTGTGTGTCCGTGACAAGTGACAACTTACAACCTACTGCAACAAAGCTATCTAGACATTCTGTGAGATATGTGCATAGTTTTGCTGCTGTAGTCTAGCTGCCGCGAAAGGGACGAAGTCACCGGCAATGGCCCTCTGATTGGCCTTAGGCTATCCATCAGTTGTATACTGACCCTTCCCCTCAAGCCTGGGGTGAGGCAGGGAAGGGCATCAGGATTCAGGAGCCAATGTTCGTGTGCCACACACAGTATCTGTGTTAATGTATCAAGAACACATCTTGGCCTTGGGACATATTTTCAAGATAACGTGTAATCAATTGGAAATAAGAAAGCGCCATATTGGACTATGTAGTCTATTTTTCCATCATGTTTGTCATTATGCAGCGTTCAGGGGATGTCTTCATCATCACCACCTCCAAACCCAAAGCTAAACCCTGCACCAGAGCTAGCAGACTCTGTCTCCTTCCCAATAACAGCATCCCACTTCCTCTTCTTGCCGCTCTTCTTGTCCGCCAGCTCCATAGCTCTCTCCAACACGTCGGGATACTGCTGGCCGAGACGCTCCCTGAAGAGCTCATAGGGCCTCTCAATGTTGCAGTCGAAGCCGGAGACTTGGTCTGCTTTGTCTCGCATGAACAGAAGCACTTCTGAGAGTAGATTGAGGCCGGGAGTCTGGGGAACAAAATTCTGCGTCAGAGCAATCCCGCTTTCCAGATTCACCACCAGGTGCCACCATCCACTGGGAACGTGCAATATCTCTCCAGCATGGCAAATGCCTTCGATACAATCAGGAAGTTCTCGTGCTTCCTCGTGGAAGGTCAACAGCCACTCGGCAATGCTGAGCGGGCTGGTCACTTCACTGCTGTCCTCGGACACATAGACACCCGGGACCTGTGCATTCGGGGGAAACATGATCCAGTATTTGGAGCCTTGGATCACGGCGTTCCACGCGCTCGTACCATTGGGGTCCTTGTGAAAGGTTGAGCCGCTTCTCTCGGGGCCGATGATCAGCCATCGATGTGCTGGCCGTTCGTCGCCCAGGACCTCGAATAAGTCCGGCCCAAAGCAGTCTGGTCGCCAGTATGTTGCGCCGTCCTCGTGCCCGACACGAATGTTCATCTTCTCGGCAAACTTGCGATCGAACAGGTACAAGGGACTCTCATCCCGGTTGTCTTTCATATATTCGCAGTATCTCTCCATGGTCCAGTCCACCGCCTCTGCACGGAACTCAACGTTGCGAAAAGCGTCGAGCAACTTCTCAATCGTCCACTTGGACATGACAGGCCAGTCTTGTATGCATTCTGTAAGAACAAAGGGTTTCTCCGTCCATCGATCTGCGTATTGCTCATAACTGAGGTTTTCCATGCGGTGTATTTGATTTGCCTTGGGTATGTTGGACGTGTAATTGGATAAGGTGATGTTGCTGCACGCAAAAGGCCTATGCAAGACGTCCGAGAAGACGTTCCCGCAATCCACGACAGCCTGCTGAGTTTTGGATATTGCCAACAAAGTCGATCTCCAAGAACCACGCCACTTGAGAGATCGGCTAGACTCGGTCGACAGACTATATCGCAAAGATTCGTTAGCCTTCATGTCCCTGTGACTTTTCACAGCCAAGCCCGCACATGCACATGCCACAGACACTGCGCAAGTTCGATGCAGGTACAGAGTCAGAGCAGATAAAAGCTCAGGCAAACGCCAAAGCACTCACAGCAAGAAAAGCGCTTTCCACAACTCGTCTGAGTGGCAGAAAGCATACAGAAATTTACATGTTGAGCCCAGGCTCAGCAAGGATCTAGCATCCATCTGTTCCAGAAGCAGCATGACCATCTCATCTGGCAGAGCACCCCATGTTCCACTGTTTATTTTGGCGTTTGGGCACTCTGAGAGGAAGCAATTGCCCAACGGCTTCACACCAAGCGCATGTATAGGGATCGAGTCGCCTTGGGGAACGGAATCGTTTTCTAGTGAAGTGAACTTAGCAGCTTCATGTCTTTCGTTGATTATACCGTTGGCTTGCTCTTGAGCTGAGGCCAGGACGGCGGACGGCATTGTCTCAGGCCCAACTTGGGTTGACAACAGCCTGCCAACCAACCTGTGTCGCAGAAGGAGCGCGAGAGAATTGGAGACAGATCGACCTCGATAGCCGCTTTGTCGCTTACGAGTATCGAAATCAAGCGGCTGCGCGAGAGGCGGAATGGACGCGAGTGAGTGGTACAGACAAAAAATTCTAGAATTGGTGGCAGAGTTTACGGAGTCGCCGCATTTGTGAACTTGTGGTCACTGGGTTGGTGCGGATTACAATCCGAAACGGAAGGCAGCCTCGCATGCGCCCTCGGCCTGGACGGCGCCTCGGAAGCTCGTAAAAGTCACGTAATATATTGCTTGCTCTCTTTGTCTGATGCGTTTTTTGTACTCAAACTCGTCTGTCTGTCTGCTGGGCTGGTCGTAACTTGCGTCTGATTTACGCTGCACGTTACAGTATGTACATATCTCTTGATTCTCTTCTACCTACCTGCCTAATGAGACCCGTCGAGCGACGACTGCGATAGCAGCTTCCCTCACCAACCTTCGTCGCCGACTCGCCAAGGCTCACACACAGACCTGCATGAGAGGCGGAGCCGTTGGCTTCATTGGCCCATGTGGACAAGTGCGGATGTGTGGCGTTCGAGCCAAAAAAAAAAAAAAAGCACAAACAAAATCCCCCAGAAGGTACCCTAAGCGTGGGTCCCACATCGCCCAAAGTGACTCCTGATTGGTCATCGCACTTTGTGCTGTGAAAAAATTCCAGTGGCCAAGGCCCCTCCGCAATCAATTTTTTCCCTCTTCCCAACCCTTTCCATTACAGCAACTCTTTCCATAACGGAACATCTCTCTACAAGATACCACGACTTTTCCTAGATTTCGTTCCAGCTCTCGCATTTTCGGGAGCTTACGGATCTAGAAGACCTTAATTTCAGTTTCCGACCATCGCAGCCTTCCAAGTGAGGTCTTTGCGATTTTTTTTTGCCAATCGACTTCGTCGCCCCGTGTTTTTGACGCTATCTAGATCGAGCTGTGCTTGATCTAGATTTTCCAACCAAACCGCAATCATGGCTACCGATAAGGGACTCGAGGATGTCCCCGAGGGTGAGTTCTAGTACATGACCGAAAGATGTGCTCTGAGTCCGCATGTTCAGATGCATCGCGCGGGTGAAGAGTTGGCAGCACAGAGGGAGTTGGCAGTAATTGCGCTCGTTCTCGCCCACATCAGTCAAGAACGCGCTACGATACTGCTTGGCTCGGCCTGCCATGCCTGGCTCGAGTAGACGCAGGCCAAATGAGCGCAAAAATGGCTAACTCGAATGCCCTTTCTGCAGGACAGATTGAGTCCAACTACGATGAGACCGTCGACTCTTTTGATGACATGAGCCTCAAGGCTGAGCTTCTGCGAGGTGGTGAGTAAAACAAAAAACATCTTCCTTCCCCTGCCTTTGGATAGGCTTCATCCACCGTCGCTTGGTATCCACCTCGTCTTTGCTGCAAGGCAACAATAAAATGAAGAGGCACCTGTTTCATGGTTCTAATTGCTGTACATATAGTTTATGCCTACGGTTTCGAGCGGCCCTCTGCTATTCAGCAGCGCGCCATCATGCCCGTCATCAAGGGCCACGATGTCATTGCCCAGGCCCAGTCTGGTACTGGCAAGACGGCTACTTTCTCTATTTCCGTTCTCCAGAAGATTGACCCTGCGGTCAAGCAGTGCCAGGCTCTCATCCTGGCCCCTACTCGTGAGCTTGCTCAGCAGATTCAGAAGGTCGTTGTCGCTATCGGTGACTTCATGAACATCGAATGCCACGCCTGCATTGGTGGCACCAGCGTCCGTGACGACATGAAGGCTCTCCAGGATGGTCCTCAGGTCGTTGTCGGTACCCCCGGTCGTGTCCAGGACATGATCCAGCGTCGCATTCTCAAGACCGACGGCATGAAGATGTTCGTTCTCGACGAAGCCGATGAGATGTTGTCTCGTGGTTTCACCGACCAGATCTACGACATTTTCCAGCTGCTGCCCCAGGCTACTCAGGTTGTCCTCCTGTCCGCCACCATGCCCCAGGACGTCCTCGAGGTCACCACCCGCTTCATGCGCGACCCCGTCCGTATCCTGGTCAAGAAGGACGAGCTCACTCTGGAAGGTATCAAGCAATTCTACATTGCCGTCGAGAAGGAGGAGTGGAAACTCGACACTCTGTCTGACTTGTACGAGACTGTCACCATCACCCAAGCCGTCATCTTCTGCAATACCCGCAGAAAGGTTGACTGGCTCACCGACAAGCTCACTGCTCGTGACTTCACCGTCTCCGCCATGCACGGTGACATGGACCAGTCTCAGCGTGATCTGATTATGAAGGAGTTCCGATCCGGCTCCTCTCGTGTTCTGATCGCCACCGATTTGCTGGCCCGTGGTATCGATGTCCAGCAGGTGTCCCTGGTCATCAACTACGATCTGCCTGCCAACCGTGAGAACTACATTCATCGTATCGGTCGTGGTGGTCGATTCGGCCGAAAGGGTGTTGCCATCAACTTTGTGACTGCTGAGGACGTCCGCATGATGCGCGAGATTGAGCAGTTCTACAGCACCCAGATTGAGGAAATGCCCATGAACGTTGCTGATCTCATCTAAGCAGATGATGAGTTTACTTGGAGGGAATCATTCGCTGCGGTCTACCTCAGTGGCCAATTCTGCTTACAAGATGCTAACTGCTTTTTGCGATACAAAAATTGGTGCCGTATGACGGCGGAGTGGGGGATATCATAACCAGGTCGTTTCCTTTGTCACAGCTCTTTTGATAGATTCGTGGTTTTCTAGAGTGGACATTTTGGGGCCGACGTTCCGCTGCCCAAGATGATGTTTTCTTTGTCTTTAATTCTGCATGGGTAGCAGAGCCTCGGAGGGGCGTGTTATGGAAGGATGGATGGAATGGCTGCGTGACGAATGCATCCGCAGAACTATCATCTGCACCTTTGACGACTTTACAAAGGTGCGGGTGGGTGGGCTATCCTCCGCAAAGTAATGCCACAGTTTCCTCTTGTCTGAATTCGTTGCCCTTGCCGTGTTTGCCGCCGGCATGGGTATCTAGGAGTCGCTTATCATGATCACTTTCTTCTTGTTGCTTCAGTTCGCACTTGGTGACCATTTTGAAAGGCCTGTTCCTGTGCATCATCGTCTCGCTCTATGGACGTACATAACTACACTACATTCCCTCGCGGGGATAGCCTCTTGGTAATACATGCACACGTCAAGCGAGCACATTTCACTACGGCCAATGCCCCAGACATCACATGAACCGGTACACAGCGAGGACGTTTCAAAGAAGTGAAGTGTTGAATTTGAAGAATGTATCGTATCGTATATCGATAGGTATGTGCCACCAACACCACCCCAACCGAGAAGCTCGCCCCCCAAAGATCCACACGTACTTGGACCTCGTCCCAGGTCTAACTACATAATGTAGGTATGTATGTAGCCTGGCAAATTCAGCACTCTTGAGTCCTGAGTCCTGAGTCCTCCCCCAGATATGTAAGTAAAAACGGACTATTGTTCCCCGCTAGCAAAAAGAATGATTGGTATAGAAGAGAACCGTCCAGTACAAAAGAGGGGGGGAATAGTACAGAAGCGAAAAATAAAGAAAGAAAGAAGTCACAAAAAAAAAAGAAAAAGAAAAAGAAAAAGAATTATAGGCAATTTAGTGTCTGTGTCTGTTAGCACAGAACAGAGAGTTCTTTCTGGTCATTACTCATCAAGTCCGCCCGCCGAGATCCAAGATCCAAATCTTGGCGCTCCGTTGGCGGCATTTCACCAACAATCTTGTATCCATCATGATTGGGGTTTGGTTTTTTTATTTTTTTCAACATCCCTCACCGGTTTTCCTCGTCTTTGCTTGGCAGATTGCGCCCTTTCTTTTCTTTTTTTTTCTTCTTTTTTTTTCAACTTGCTTGGCCAATTCTAGTCTGCTGGTGGCGCGGACTCTTGATGACCTGGTCGGCGTAGGCGCCAGGGATGGGAACCGACTCGTATGTTGGCTCATGAGCGGCTTGGGGAGCATGCTGCTGCTGCTGCTGCTGCTGCTGCTGAGGAACAGAAATAGGTGGTGAGGGTGATGGTCGAGGAGCAGTACGTGAGAAGGCGGCCTGGACGGTCTTGGGCGTAGCACTGGGGGCCTTGGCAGGTGGTGTCTGGAGCTTGAACCCTGCGGCAGGCTGCGGAGGAGAGACTGAAACCTGGGCCGGCGGCTCGGGGACCTTTGTGTTGTTGTTGTTGTTGTTGTTGCTGCTGCTGCTGCGGGGGTAGAAGGGGCTGATGGCCTCTTCCAAGTCGGCGAGGTTTCGGTACGTGGTGGGCAGGCCGGGCGATTTGGGGTTGTTGTTCCCGTAGATAGAGTAGCCGGGAGATTTGGGGACAAAGCCAGGCGTATTGGGCGCAGACTGGGAGCGGAGCTGTGCGAGGTAGAGGTCGGAACGGGCGCGGTCGCGCATGTCCATGGACTTCATGAGGCGGCGTTTGGACCAGAAACGGTAGAAGACGATGGTGTAGAGGAGAATGCTGATGACCTCGACGACGATCTCGATGACGATGCAGATGAGGGTCCAGTTTTGGAGACGGCATACCAGGACGTAGTCGACCTTGTCGGCGTAGATCTTGGCGCGTTGGTTGTCGGCACATGCCCATCCCCACATGTCTTTGTTGCTGCCGCTGTTCTTGCTGTGCTGGAAGATGACGGCTGTGATGACCCAGAGAAGCAGACTCAAGACGAACTATGTGAAGGCGTTAGCGACATACCTATCTTGATTCCAGAACCCTCTGAATCTGAGGTCGGGAAAGCGGCAATTTCAAGGGATCATTCGTGAAAGATTAAGAGAGAGAGTAAGAGAGACGTACCCAACCGATGGCAAACATGGAGTAGTAGGAGTTCACCTTGGTGGCCCTCTTGTGACCACCCCGGCAGTACGCGAAAAACACCAAGACACAGGCAAACAGCGACACGCAGGCCATGGACAGAGTAAGCTTCTGAGGCCACGCTGTCTGTTGCGTGTTGGGCGCCCAGGGCGTGAACTTGCTAGCGGCGGCCAGGGACTTTGTCGAGTTGAAGATGGAGAATGATGCGGACAGCATGGACAAGATGATGAGAGAGCAGCTGAAGTTGACTCCACGCAAGGCAAACTTGGCCATACGGACGCGGGTCTTGACTTTCTATAGTTTTCAATGTCAGTCGAAGTATCAAAGTGATTGCCTCGTTTTCCGTTTCGATTGTCTGTTTGGTTCTTGATCTCCGCCTTCTTCTCTTTCTTCCTCGACTTCTTGCCTTATTGGCATAATGATGCGCGCTTGACGGGAATGGAACGTACAATGTCCTTGACCTGCTGCTGGTCATTCTTTTCTTCCTCCTTCTCAAGAACCACCTCTTCCTTGAAGGTCGGGCTCAGAGGATTGGCAAATGATCTGCCAGGCGTTCCTGGAACCTTCATGGCGCTCTTGAGTGGTGATTTTGGCCCATTGCCCGATAACTCGGGGGCGTTGCTGATGTAGCCGAAGCCGACTTGGCCAGGCTGCTGCGAATTGCCCTTGTCTAGCTTGTTGGAGTCGACAAATGGCGACGTCTTTATATCCACGGGCGAGTGGACAGCAGTTGCTTCCACGAAGCGAGGCGTCCGTGAGGCCTTGATAGAGGCCTCTGTGGATGGTGTACCAGGCTGCTTGGGCGTAAGATTCAAGGCGGCTGGCCGCTTCTTGTCTAAAAGTTGGGGAAAGCACACAGCCATGTTAGTCTCGACGTCTGTTGTTCACCGTCACGTTGAGTTTTCTTTGTATTGTTGAAGCGAACCTTCTAGGGCCATTGTGCAGTTTGGTTTTTCTTTGTTCTTATACTGAACGTGACGAAAGGCGGTCCAGAGCAACTAGTGCGAAATAAGAGGTCTTCGCTTGTGGTGTATGTGGTGTATGTGGTGTATATCGTTACTACTAGAGACAACGAACAGACACTGACGATGCTTCCAAGCCAGCTGCAAGCATGAAAATGTCCGGACGAAATGGGAGATGAGGAACAAAAAGAATCAGACAGTCACAAAGAGTGAGTTGTGGATGAGGCGTAGAGACCAGCTAACGAGGAAACAAGAAAGGGAAAGGGCCAAAAGGGTTGGGAACACCAGAGTGGGAGTAGAGGAGTTTTGAGACAAGCGGCAAAGTAGGCCCAGGGCGAGCAGCTCTCATTCGATAGACCACAAGCGCCGGCTTGGGCAGCGGGCGTATACATGGTAGATGTTGCAGTGAGGTGTAAATGAGGGGATGGTGGTACGAAATAGGTGGGCAGAGCATGGTCATACAACCCTATCAAAGGCATGGCTTGGTTAATCAGATACCGATTTGAGGCAACCAAACGAATGGGACGCTGAGGTAATCCAGGCCTCGGAGAAGCCTCGAAGAAGCCTCGAAGAGGATACGACGACGGCTGGGATGCAGCATCCAGAGTCCGGAGGGTAGCAGTATGAGACAGCATAATGGGCAAGTGGACTCACACCAAGTTTGCCTCCGGGGGAACGTTGACACTGGACAGAAAGGACTGGTTGGTTACCAGACGTTGGGAGAAGTACTCGGCAGGCTACCAAATGGAAGAATATGTCATCCATGAAGGGGTAGATTTTTGCTACCAGGTACCATGAGTCTATATGGATTTGGCCGGCGACTCGATCGTGGACCATGACATACGGGGGGGGCCGAGGGGAGTAGCATGGCGGGCGAATGATAATGCCATTGGCATCTCGCGAGTCGCAGGACGGCTGGCTGATGTAACTTGTAAGTTGTGACGGACGATGCACTGACAGGTGCCTTGGCCCTTGGCCCTTGGGTGGATTGGCGCCGAGGTGCGGTATTGGAACTTGGCGACCGACGGGATTGGCTCGTGCGGCAGAAACCCCTGCGGCGGCTAACGGCGTTCCTGCCTTCCGAGCCCAGCCACCCAGCAATCAAACTGCACTGTAGTCTGTAGCATCGCAGCAAGCCCCGGCGGCAATGCCTGCATGATGATTCGCCCCCGTTGGGCCCTGTCGCACGTGGCCGCCCAACCACACGTCACCGTTGCAAGTGTCTGCATGAGGTGCCCATGTATCATCGTCCATCTTCTCTTCCAAGTTTCCATCACTGTCAAATTTCAACAAACAGAATTGCGTTGGTTGCTGCTGCGATCGAGCGCAGCTGAATTCTTAATTCTTTGATGACGTAGGTATTCGGTCTTACAGGTGGAATGAGGCACGACGAAAGAAAAACGCCTAAAGATTGACATCATGGCGTTGCGGCAGTCATATGAGCGGAGAGAATTGTATGAGATCCGGTGGATCAATGGGCAGGACAATATTGTGGATGCATTAATGATTTCATCTAATCGTATGGTAGCCATCCCCTCGGTGTACACGTGTAGATTGTTATACAGTACCTTACGGATCTGACCAACACTGATCAGTGATCTTTGAATTCGTTCTAGCGTTCTAGATCACAGATCCGTCAGGGAATCCGAAAGAAGAGACGTCTCGCCACATCAGTGACGACCAGTACTTCAAGCTTGCATACCGTCCACCACGGGAAAACACGTTTTCTTGATTTCCTTTGTCACACCTTTGAAACCTTTGAAGGGTAAGCCGGAAATCAAGCCAGAAACCATTCGATTGGCCCTGCTTGCCAGCATATCCATTTTGTAAAACCAGAAACCCTTCTATTTGGCCATGTCCACCAGCTTTTCAACTTATCCTTCTTTATCGAAAAACCGTAGTTCGGCACTTGAGCTTTCATCTCACGAAAATGGCAGCCCCCGGATCACCAAGTAATGTGCCGCGCTCTTTGCAGACGATTCACGAATACTGTGTACTCCTATTGTCGAGGGACCCAAGAAGGACTCACCGCTCAGGCACCTGAAAAAAGTTTGCTTCACACATCTCGATAAACTGGACTGACTATGAAGAGGATGTTTGATCAACAAACTGCAGCAATTGTGGACATCAACAACCGAATCGTTTGGGCATACGACTATTAATTTATGTTGTGGAAGAAAAGAAAGGCGGAACACTCTTACCGTCTGACGAATGTTTTACGAAGACTTTGTGCATTGGCCTTTCGAAAATTGTGAAAGAGCAACGGCGAAAGTCCGATAGGAAATGCCAAGTCAAAGAAGAAGTACGACAGAACAGAACACAAAAGCAGCAAAATATTCAACACTGACATGGACGTGACCATTCGGCCATATCCGAAATCTTACAATGAATTCCCCAACAGATCCTCAAGGTACGAGTTACTTCCGTCGCGGCCCTACGCTGCGCTTCGGGGCGAAGGAAGACTCGCCTCGCTTCGCTTCGGGGTGGAGAAAGTCGGGTTGGAAAGAGTGAAGTTGCATGTGAACCTAAGGCATCCCTTTTCTCTCCTTCCTGCTGCCGCCTTC